>PVKS010030451.1:0-24279 GCA_004027875.1 Aplodontia rufa
CAGATGTCCAGGTGAAACCACAGTGGGTCCTGAGTCTCCCATCAGATGTCCAGGTAAAACCACAGTGGGAGTCCAGCTGAAGCGCTCCTATCCTCCCCAGCTGGCTTGTGCTGAGCTCTGGTCATCGAATCTGCCCGATCAACACATTTAGAACCAGGAGCCAGGCATGGAGGCGCACACCTGTAATCCCAGCAGGTCAGGGGGCTGAGACATGAGGATCGCAAGTTCAAAGCCAGCCTCAGCAACTTAGCGAGGCCCTGAACAACTTAGCAAGACCCTATCTCAAAATAAAAAATAAAAAGGGCTGGGGACGTAGCTCAATCCCCAGTACCAACAAATTAATTAACTTAGAACCAACCTGGCTCTCAGCGAGGGTCAACCCTACTCACATTTCCACTATTCCTACAAAGGCGTTTGAAGCCAAGTTCACCAACCTGCTCGGAATGTGCAGCAGGTCTCTGTGCTGGAGACTGGGACGGTGCCAGCCGCTCTTCCTAGAGAAGCCCCTGCTCTGCCACCCTCAGAGAGCACTAGGATTCCAGCTCCCGGCCTCTGTCTCTCTCTCTACACACACACAAACACACACACACCATCTTTTAAAAAAGACGGACCAGAAAGTAATCCCTGTCACCAATTGTTCAACGGTGTCTTCTGAACCAAGTCCCTGCAACCAGGAACCCATTGCTTCCTGAACCTGTTACTTTTCTCCTGCTGCTGCCTGACCCTGCTCTCTCCTCTCCGTTCAAGTCCTTTAATGCCGCTCGGGTGGGGGGTGGGTGCCACATCTGCTAAGGAGGGCTCAGCTAGGAGGTGAAGTGGCCGGGACCCAGCAGGAGGTGTGAGAGGTGGGCCTGGAGTAGGCTCTCCCTCCTCAGCTGAATGCACCCCCTCCTTCAGAGGGTCAGGCAGGAGAGGGTGCAGAACAGTAGGTGCCACCAGCCCTGGCTCCCCTCACCTCCTCCCCGAGGGGCCAGTCCTTTCATACACAGTTCAGTGAGGTGGCTCAGGCAGAGGCCCATCCAAACCCTGTGCCTGCCTGCCCTCCAGCTGCCCCTTCTTGCCTCTGTCCATGGAGAGGGGACATCCAGCTGGGACCGAAGGCTGGGGCCTCATCCAGGCCCTCCTGCCCTCTCCAATGTCCTCTTGGTGTCAGCATTAAGATTGGTGTGGGGAGGGCAGGAACGGCCACATCAGGCCCCCTTGGCTGGCCACTCATTTCTCGGAATTCCTCCTGTGTGGCAAGGCTTGGTGCGCTTGGTGGCTGGGGCAAAGGCTTCCCTTCACAGGGGCTTGGTGGCCAGGGTAGGGGCCATTCAGCCTCCCCTAGGAAGTCTGTGGCCCTTGCTCAGGAACGGGAATCCTCAGCACCACCCGCTGTCTTCAGCTCCATCCCCCAGCCCAGGCCAGGGCAAGCACACTCTCCGCAGCTCACAGGCAGGTGCTAAGCCACAGCGGAGGACATCTTTCCTGGAGGGGGCTGGCTCACTGCTCAGGTGCTTTCAAAACAAATCCAGGTGAGAGTGGAGCAGGGAGGCCAAGTGGGGCTGGAGGCCTTGATATGCTGGGTGCAGAGCCCTGCGGGCTTTGGTGTGGACCCCAGATCTGTCCTGAGGCCTCTGGACTCTGGTGGTTTAAGCCACCATTTACTTCTCTCTTGCAAGGGACTGGGCTGTGCCAGAGGCTCTGGCATGTGGCATCTTCTTTGAGTCTTGCTGACAGCTCTGTGAAGCAGGACTCATTTCTTCCATTTTACAGAAAAGGAGACAGGAGTTCAGAGTGACCATCCCAAAGTAAGAAAGAGCAGGTATAATGATGGAGCCAGGGTCTGAAGCAAGGCCAATTCCCAAATCTATATCCCCAAGTGCTCTGCTGTGTGGCCTCCTGACGGTCCTTGCAATCTAAGCGCAGAGGTAAAAAGCTTTAGCTCTGGAGTTGAAACAGCCCTGGATTTGAATCTCAATCTGGTCACTTAACTACCTCACTACTTGGACATTAAGCATGTCATGCAATCTCTCGGAATTGCCTCTATTTCTTCCTCTATAAAATGGACATCCTAATAACACTGGTCTCATAGGCAATTGGTAGGAACAAACGAAACACGGTGGGCAGAATGTTTCCAGGACCACCACATATGGTTGTTCAAGTTGACCACTGCACAACTCCAGGTAGGTGAGCAGTGCTCAACCCCTGCAACTGAGCTTGGCAGCCCTGCTTCACAGAGTGCCTGGCACAGAGTTCCTCTTCAACAAGTCAGTTCTCAGTTCCTGGGAGACACTCGCCCTGGGCTATGAAGAAGATGATAGAAAATAACCTCTGGCTCCTCTCGATCTGGGCCCAGGGGTGTGGGAGAAGCCGACTCCACAGGGACTCTCACTCCTCCGCAGCAGCCTTAGAGAGCATTTTCCTGGGAGCCTCCAGGAGGAAGCCCTGCAGAGAGGAAGCTGAAGTGAGAGTGACTGCACTGGCTGGGGCTGGTGGTGCAGGCAGTGAGTTCAAAGGTCCCTCAGCTTTGTCCTGCAAGGCTCAGAGCAGAGGGACTTGTGGGCACCCTGAGACCCTGAAAGAGAATATCAATCAGAGGCTTCCCCTGGAAGGACAAGCGCCCTGTCTCCCCCCCAGGCACAGCTGCCAGAGCAGAGGTAATGCTCAGGCAGAGCAGGGACCCCCACACCTCTGAAGGGTGACAAGGCTTAGACACTCTCTCTTCTCACTGTGGGAAGCAAAATTCATTTCACCACAATGAAAATTTTCTAAACAGCTCTTCCAGTGATGCACTGCCCTGAGAGAGATGAGCTCCCTGTCCTTCTTGCATGTGTGCAAGCAGATGTTCCAAAGAAGGGACAGGAGCCAGGAGCAGTGGCACATGCCTGTAATCCCAGTGACTCAGGAGGCTGAGGCAGGAGGATCGCAAATTTGAGGCCAGGCTCGGCAACTTAGTGAGGCCCTAAGCAACTTAGCAAGACCCTGTCTCAAAATACAAAATAGGGGATGTAGCTCAGAGGTAAAGCACCCCCGGGTTCAATCCTTACTATTACCCCCCCTCATTTTTTTTAAGTAGAAGGGATTGGAGCATCAGGTGGCTGGTGGGCCTTCTGAACCTGGGCCCTGCTCCCAGGTTCTGTGAATCAGCTGACACTCTAGGGCCAGCACAGGTCCAAGGCCGGAGGCGCTATCTGTGCTTTCTGAAGCTGTAGGCGGGAGGGTCCCCTAGCTGAGTGGCAGGGAGCTGAGGTGGCTTGGGACTGGCTGCACCCAGACCTGGGCAGTGCCAGCTTCCTTCCTGGGCTCCTGGAGCCTTCCGTGTCTTGGCTCTGGCCAGAGGGGCCGGGCTAAAGGACCCAGTGCTGTCTCTGCTACCTGTCCCCAAAGCCTGGCCCCAGCATGCAGGCCAGTGCGTCAGTCACACCATGCATTCATCTACTTGGGTCGACCACTGTGACTTCCCAGAGCTCAGAATAAAACCAGTCCCTTAGCTAGGCCTCCCAGGCCCCCTGGACCTCCTGCAGCCCTCTCTCCGGCCTCACTGTCCCTGTCACTCTGCCCACACCATAGCACACAGTTTCCCACCGCAGGATGCTTGCCCAGCTGTCCCCCCTGTCTGGAACGTGATTCCTGGGACACCCCAGGGGCCATCTCCAGCCCTTAATTCAGGCTTTTGCCGGGCGGTCAGTACAGAGGACCTCTCTGACCGTCCTCCCTAACCACAGCCCCCCTCCTGCCTTCTCCCTGGCTTTCCTTGGGCTCGTGCATTTCACCATCCCGAATTCTATTCGATGTCCCTTGCTCCTTGTCTGGGTGCTGCACCCCCAAGAGGCTCTCATCTCTCACAGGGATTTAAAAGCACTTGTTGAATGATGCAGGAGGCAGGAATAAAGGAATGGGAAGTATTTATTGATTCCTTCTCGTGGTTTGGGACCCAGACACCGGAAGTCCGCACTCGGATTCCTACCTCCCTGTGACCTTGTGACCTGGGGCAAGTCACTGAGCCTTCCTGTGCCTCACTGACACACTTGTAAGGTGGTGAGAGTCACGTGTTCCCTCATAGGGTCATTTTGTAGATTGAAGGGGTTTAATGCTCTGCAGTGCTTGGAATTCTGCAGGGCATACAGTAAGTGGTCAATTAATGCTAGTTCTCTGTCTAGAACTTGACTTCTCAAAAGAGGTGGCGTTTGAGCCAGATGTGGAGGTGTGAATAGGTGTTCTTAGAAAGAGGCAGCAAGTCCCTCCCATCAGCAGTTTCGGAGCCTCACTGTGTACAGGGATGGGGCCTCCTTTCCCACCTCTCCACTGCCGGTCCAGACATCTGTGCACAGCGGAGGGAGCCTTCAGCTGTGGCCTCTGCCATCCCCTCATCCCTTGGGCCATTGTTCTGCATCCTCCATCCTCTCGCCCCACCCCAGTCCTGCAGGTGGGCTGCGGGCCACCACCTGATGACGGGTGCCATCCCCATCCCCCCTGCCCAGTTCACTCCCATCCATCAGCTGAAATGTCACTCCTGAGGGACCGCTGCAGACCTCTCTCCATCAGGGAGGACTTTTGCACTTTCATGTCCCTAGAATGGGAGCTTCTGTGCCTGTCACTCACTTGTGTAACGGGATCCCAGGCTCAGGCAGGAGGCCGGGCTAGCTGGCCAGCTGGATGACCCGGCTTGCTGACCTGAGCTCCCAGCTGCATGCTCCCTGCAGCACAGGTGAGAAGGACCCAGAAGGACCGCCTGACTCTGGCCTGCCCTTCACCCCAGACCACACTTCCCTGGGCTGTTGGGTTTGGTGCAAGCTGGTGTCCCTTGCTAGGGGACCAGAGCGGTTCAGTCTGTTTCAGGTCAGGCAGAGCAGAGGCCTCCAGCGCAGGAGGCCTCCTGAGCATGTCTGGCAGGGCCCAAGGGAGGGGGGACTGAAAGGGGACAGTGAGGAGTCAGCAGTCTGAGGCACGGAGAAGCTAATCACAGATAATGATGGTCCAGAACCTCATCTCGGGCCAGAGGGTAGTTACAGCCCAACTACGGGCAGAACAACTAATGACAGCTCCTGGCAGGCAGCTGACAGCCTCCACTGCCATTGTCACCCCCACCCCCTCCTCAGTGCTCCCTGCGGTGGGGCAAGAGGCTGGGAGGCCTCCTCGATCCCGGGGCCAGGCCCTCTGCAGCTGTACAAACACAGGCAGTCACACAGCTGGCAGCGATCCAAGGCCAGGAAGACATCCCCAGCCACATCCACCCAGCAGCCCGCGCAGGAGCCTGCCCTGCGGCTCAGCCTCAGCGTGCAGCCCCAGGGGCCTCCCTCCTGGCCAGGCAGGAGAGGGGAAGGACAGACCACCCTGTTTTGAGTGCTCTAGCATGCCAGGTAGCTTTATAAATCTCCAGATTTAAGATGAAGGAACAGAGGCTCAGAGAGCCTAAGCGACTTTCCCAAAGTCACAAAGCTAGCAAGTTAAAGGAACCTGATTCAAATCCAGGCCTCTCTTACTTCAAATTCACGTTCTTTAGAAGGTCCTAGAGGCTGCAGCATCTTGAGCATTAAGGATACCCCTGGAGGAATCGGAATCACAGTGAAGAGTCTGAGCCCTCTCTGGATCTGTTACAATGGCCCAGGTCCAAACTGGATACTAGGAAGTGTGGATGTTGTGGTCAAAGTGATCCGAGCCCTGGGCAAACTGCGGATGGCCATCGAGGCCCGGCGTGGGTCCAGGAGAAGAAGCTGCATGCGCTCTTCTTGTGCTCAGCGGGGGCCTAGACAGCTCCCCACACGAAAGAGGAAGGAAGGGAGCAGGAAAGGGCCCGAAGGGGTGCGTGGCTCCTAATGCTATCTCCAAGAGACTCCTACAGGCCCACCTGGATTCTGCAGCTAAGGGCGCACCTGTCAGCAGCTAGGGCTTGGGGGGTCGAAACAGCTGACCAAGCCACCATCAAGCAGAGGGGAGAAAGGCCCACAGCCACCCTCCACAGAAGAGCCACCTCTGCACCCGTTTTCCCACTGGGGAGAGGCCCAGAGTCCCTGTGGGAGGGACTAAGTCCCCAGGTCCAGGTGGGACCCACCAGGGAGAGGCCCAGAGTCTCTGCAGGGCCATGACAGCGGCTGAGGGAGTTGAGTCCCCAGGTCCATGTTACACTGAGAACTGGAGCCGATGACAGCTAGTGTGGGAGAGGAGCCCAGGCCTGTCCCACCCTGAGAAGCGCTTTCCATCCTGCTCCACGCCCACCTCTCACCATCAGACTTCTCTGGTTGGTTAATCTGCCTACACCAATGGGGGCGGCCAGAAGGCCTGGACTCTTCAGTAAATGCCAGCAGCTTCTCCTGAGTGGAGGGAAGAGGCCCTCGTCCCTTTCCCTGTCACCTGTCTCTCTCTCTCTCTCTCACACACACACACACACACACACACACACTGTCCCAGAGCAGATGTTCTTGTAGATGTTCCCTGAATGAAAGATTTACCCAAGCTCCTAAGACCCCATTCAGCTGGAAGGACAGCTCCCATATCACATTTCCAGCCAATCTGCAGGCTTGGACCACTAGATTCACCAATGAAACGTCCTTCAAGACCTATTATGCAAATCCACAAACCTTCGGGAGCTGATTGGAGAGGAGGCGGAGCAACTATGTGGCTGGGCCTCCAATGGGCCTTGCGGATGCTGGAGCCGCTCTCCTGTGAACAGATTAATAGTAGCTCCCCGGACCTGTCGACCTGTCGCACTGCCTATCTGAAGTCTTCTCCAGTGAGTCATAGGCAATTTCACGCCGTTTAAAGGAAAGGGAAAGATCCGCAAAGCCCGTGACTTTGAAAGTGGCCTCCGCCCAGACATAGGCAGTGTGTCCTATAGAGAAAAATCCTTTAGGAATCTGGACCGTGAGGCTGAACAGACTCTGCATGCTTGAGTTTTGCAGACTTTTTGCAAGCCGTTGTTATGCCCCGAAAAGATGAATCGGAAATTTATTTTGAGTTTAATCAACTGGAGTTCAATGTATTAAAATTGCAACCCTGGTTCTCTCTAAGCTTTCCAGTTCCCTTACAAATCCGTTTCTGTTTATATCAAGCGGATTTAGCAAGCACTTTCAAGAGCTCCTTGAAGGGAATCAAACACAGCTCCAACAGCTGGTATTGAATTTATAAATGTCATGTTCTCAGTGACTGCAGGGGGTGCCTGGAGGGGTTTCCTGGGTCCCAGCACCGTTAGCTTTCTTGATCAGTTTCCACGGGGACTCATAAATTTTCCGAGTGTGAGGTATATCACAATACAATTTGTTTTTTGAAAGGGAGAATCAATTTTATTTAGTTTTTCGTCTGGTTTTCGTTGCTCCAACACTTAGTCTTGTACGTGGTGCTGCAGTTCGAACCTGGGTCCTCTGCATGCCAGGAAGAGCCGCAACCACTGAGCCACTGCTCCATCCCCTCAATACAATTTTTAAAATCATTTATTTGATTTTCTTTTAAACCAATTTGCCTGTTTGAACAAAATCTCCCTGGATGCCCGATTCATTTTCAATATACCCATTAGATGAAATGTATATACACAGTAAACCTGAAATTCTCCCAAATATCCCATTACTGAGCATAAGCTTCATAAGATCTCAACTTAAACTCGTGCACCTAAGTTAATTACTCAATTGCCTTCCAAACCCAGATGATTAGATTTTTGTTTTAATAGGTAGATTATCTTAGCGTTAGAAGCAAGCACATAATGGAAAAATAGGATAGAATGATTTAAATCCTCCTACGTCCATCTAAACCGAACTCCAGATTCTCCTGGAGTGAAATATCCACACCCACCCAGGGAAAGCGTGGGCCCAGTTAAGGGGGTTGCCCCGCTCGCCCAGAGTCAGTTACGAGCTCCCAGGGGGATGGCGAATTCTCCTGGGTGGCTGTTGGGCTTCTGTTGGTGTCCCCAGAGCCTCCTGTTTCCAGGCTCCGTGACTTCAAGCGTCTCCCCAGCTGTCTGGATTCTGGGGTCCCCCGCCCCTCGGCTCAGCAGCTGTGCCTTGCCGGGGTCGAGCACCCCCCTCACATCTGCGGGCTCCAACTCTGACTATAAACTGGAGATCTCGCCCCTGTGAACTCTGAGGATTTCGAGGGGGAGAGAGTCTTGCAGCTTTCTGACCTCGTAGAATCTTAACCTCTGGGGCATTTTGGGTGCCATCGGATTGAACTTTCACCTTTTAGCAGCTTGCTTTTTAGGGGGTGCAGAGGGGTGTGAGGAGGACTCCACACCTCCTGGGGATGGGAGCCCGGTGCCGACCCTGCCTCCTCTCCTCCGGCCGGAGTCTAGCTCAGGCTGTGATGACCTGTGATCATCGTGATCGGGGAGCCTTTGCCCCATCAGCGCCCCTCACTGTGTCATCCCATGGGCTCAGCGCCCTGGTTCCTCAAGGTAGCCGCCTGCAGCCCCACATCTCGTGCATAGAAGACTGCTCAGGAAGCTCGGGCCAGCGGCCAAGTCTGTGACAACCTGTAGGCCCATCGCAGCTGACGACATGCAGAGAGGCTCTCCCTGGCAGCCTCTCCTCTCGCCTTTCCACGGAAACTTCTATTTTGACCACGCATTCACATGGCTCCTTCTCCTTGTTCTCTCCCACGCTTCCAGCGAGCCGGGTCCATGCCGGCAGCTCTGCTAATGTGAGGAAGACAGAAGGCAGCTGGTAGCCAGCGTGGCTTTAATGTGTTCACTGAGTGCTGAGTACGTGTGAAGTGCTCTCATTTCGTCACAACAAGAGCCCCTTGTATGGAGGAGGAAGCTGAAGCACAGAGAGGCTAAGTAAGTATCTGAGATCACACAGCCATTGATGAGGTTGGCACCCAGGTTCCTAGTCATAAATGCCATCCATGTAACTCCTAAACTATATGCTGTCAAGTTAGGGGAGGGCTTAGTGAGGTCAGGGTCTAGACAGAGGTGACAGGTCCCGCTAGCCACAGGGTAAAATGGGAAGGGGTCCTGTGTCCCCCGGCAGTAAACTTGGCAGAGATGGAGAAAGGTGGAGAGGGAAACACCTGAGGGAGGAGTCAGAGGGGAGAGCAGTGACTGGCAGTGAGGAGAACTTGGACCCTGGACACACTGTATCCTGCACCCCTCAAACCTCAAAACTCATGCAGTCTTTGAAAAACGGGACACTCCAATAACCCAGCTTCTTAAAAAAAAGTTAAAACACCGGGGAAACTCCGCTTTTGTAGTCTTTAAAATCCCCTAAAAGTAAACACTGAAGCTGACAAGGAACAAAAGCAAAGAAAACAACACCAAGCTTGCAAGCTGCACGGCCAGGAGCCCCCTCCCCAGCCAGGTCACCCCCCCACCTCCTCGCGCTGAGGCGCTCTCCAGTCCAGAGCTGAGGACCTTGGTGTGGAAGTGATGGCCTTGGCTTTCCATGGAGGACTGCCACCTCTGAACCACACGGACTCTAATCCTGATCCTGTGCTGCTTGCTGGAGATTTCAGCCTCAGCCTCCAGCTAGCAGTCTACTCAGGTGACCAAAAAGCCATGCCCCCTGCATAGTGTCAGAAACCATTTGGTTTGAGGCAGTTGTTTCCCAGGCTGTCTATATGAAGGAGAACACAGGAAGGGGAAGGCTAGGCTCAGAGAGGTTAAGTGCTTTACCCAAGGGCACACAGCAAATCCATGGGAGCCTGGGGACTAGAGCACAAGTCTGCTTGCCCCTGCCTCTTTCCTCTGCCATCCCACCCAGGGCACACCCTACTCCTCTGCAACACCCTGCCTGCCCTGCTGAATAAGCCTTTGCAGGCTGATTTGGATGAGTGCGCTCGCTCCGCCTGGCACGCTGCTTAGTGATCGTTCTAAACCCATGTGTGGGCTTCTCCACTCCCCCAGTCTCTTCTATTTCTTTCTACACCCCCAGTGGCCCCCCCATCCCCCCCCCCCCCCCCCCCGCACCCAGCACAGCAAGCCACCCTCAGCAGGTGTTCAACAGCACCATGGAGCGAGTGGAGTGAAGCATCCGACCATCTGCAGGGGCTGCAGTGGGTGTCAGAGCCCCCCCCTCTCCCCAGAGCCCAGGGAGAGCAGTCATGGGGCTTGGGAAGTCCCAGGCTTCCCTGGGTCTGAAAGGACTTCCCTGTTTCCGTGGCCTCTTGAGCCCTGAGGTCCCAACGCGAGCCCACAGCCTTCAGCGGGGTGCCGGGTGTGTGCTGCCCTGAGATTCCTGGGCCCCAGCCCCGAGAGCTCCATCAGCGCTCCTGGGTACGGCCTGGGGATCTGCATGTCTCACGCCTTCCTCTGTCTCCCTAGAAGGGGTGGTGAGGATGGTCTTTGACCACATCCTGGAACATGTCCTGGGGTTTTTGTCCCCTGGGGCTGGAATCACCCGAGCTTACCTAGAAGAGGTTCCACTTGCGAAGCTGGAGGACGCATCTTCTTGCGGAGACCCCTAGCAGGTCCTGTGGCCCCAGAGGCAAAGGCTGGGTGTGGGAAGAGGCCCTCGCTAGGCCTGAGCTGATCCCTTGGCCTCTGCCCTCAAGAGCCGGCTGAGTGGCTAGTCCCAAGCTGCAACCGAGGCTCCTCAGAAGGGACAGATGGAAGAAAGGGGCCAGGAGAGGGTGGGGCAGCCCATGAGAGGGGTCTGAGCTGCCCTGGGCCCTGCGAGCAGGATGCCGTGGTGGAGAGCGGGGCTGGCCATCCGCCCTGGGCAGCCTGCAGGGGCTCAGCCTGGAGGACCTGGGAGCCCCCCGCAGACAGGAGGCGGAGGTGCCAGGGCTTGGTTTCCTTATCGAGCGTCTCCAAGGCCAGCCCCCCTGAAACTCGCTGCCACCCCACCCGCTTCCCGGGGACCCCACCACCACCCGGGCTCTCTCTCCCCACCTACAGTGCCGAGATCAAATTGGCTACAGCAAGAGGCGATGGTTGAGGCTGCCTTGGGCACCATCCTGCGGTGGCGTTAGTGCACCCTTGGGGCAGCAAGCAGACGCTTCCAGAACGTGAGCCTACTCTAAGTATTTTCCATGCTCAGTTGGTGCTCAGTCCCCTCAAGTTCCAACGCCATGGACTCAATCAACTGAAGACTGGAACACTTGGAAGAAAACCGTAAAGAACCGTGAGACTGAGGTTTTGAACAAGGACAGGCTTCCTGCCGTTATTTCCTAAACCACACAGAATGAGGACTATTTTTTTTTAAGAGAGAGGGACAGTGAGAGAGAGAGAGAGAGAGAGAATCAATTTTATTTCGTTTTTCAAGTGGCTTTCGTTGTGCACATGGTGCTGGGGTTTGAACCCAGCAAGTGCTGATCACTGGTCGAGCCCTAGAATAACAGCACTGACAGCGTCCACAGCGCACGGGCCGCCGTGAGTAACCTAGAGATGAGCTCAAGTATAGAGTGGGTACCAAGCAGCGCCACCACTCACTCAAGTCCATCTGCTCACCGCTCGAAAGCCAAGACGCGGGAGGTAAGAAGTGGAGAGGAAAATCAGGCTTGTTCAAGGGCCAGCACCCTGAGAAGATGAGGGAGGTATTGTCCCCCAAAAAGACCATCTTAGGGAACCCAGGTATGAAAAAGGGCATATGTAGGGGGAAAAAGGAAGTGCAGGGACAGTGGGCAGAGAGACTGCAGGCCAGGAAGGGTCTCCATCATCCCAGGCAGTATCATTTTCCTTTTCTTTCTTTTTCTTTTTTTTTTTTTTTTTCTGGTCATAACATTGCAATTGACCTCAATATTGACCTCCTGGATTCCTGTAATTCTTTTTTTTGGGCACCAGGGATTGAACCCAGGGGTGCTTAACCACTGAGTCACATCCCCAGCCTTTTGATTTTTTAGTTTGCAGCAGGGTTTCATTAAGTTGCTTAGGGCCTTAATGAGTTGCTGAGGCTGGCCTCCAACTTGTAATCCTCCTGCCTCAGCCCCCTGAGTCTCTGGGATTACAAGAGAGCACCATCATGCCCAGCTAGTTCCTATAACACTTTAGACAAACGTGTTACTTTTCTGCAAGTCACACCTCGTGGTAGTTCCCATGCTCTGTTTGCTTAGCAAAGGCTAAGGAGAGCGGTATACATTCTGTTGCTATGGGAAGGTCACCGGATGTCCTGGGTTCTGTAACTCTAAAGGAAGATCATTTAGCAATTAGCATGCTAATCACTTAGGTGCAGCTTTTCTTTAGAATTGAAAATGCTGGACTAAAGGAAGTGAAAACAACTCTGAAAAGGACAACTCCCCAGGAGGCGCCCCTGTCACACCAGGCCCCTTGATAGGAGGGACCTGAGCATCTGCAGCTTTCTTTACCCAGCGAGTTCTGGAGCCCACCCCCTGCTGATACCATGAGCTGACATTCCTCACATAAAATTTAACTTAAGCGAATTTTTAAAAAGCCTTATAACCCCCTGTGGCACTACAAAGTAGGTGTTCTTACTATTTCTGCTTTCAGATGTGGAAACTGAGGCAGATCAGTCAGTCCCCATGACTGAACCCCTGCTTGCACCAGCCTGAGGGTGAGGTGGGGAAGAAACCATGAACAACGTTCCCCTGTCCTCCAGAAACGTCCAGGCAACCAGCAGGCTGGGCGTGCACACCGAGCCCCCACATGCCTGTGTGGCCTCCAGCATTCCCACACAGGGGGCACGTGGCCAGGGTCCCCGCAGGGAGGAAGTGTCTGGGTGGGCCTTGCCAAGCCACCAGGAGGCTTCTCTGTGCGGCTTTCTTCTCTCTCCCCTTAGTGAGTCTTCTTCTCTGAAGGGCCTTGCTGGCAAGGGTGCACAGAAAAAGTGGGGCAGGAGTCAAGAAAAGAGGGGTCTGGTTCAGGCTCAGCAAGGGCCCAGGGAGAGGCATCTTTCAAGCTGGGGCCCTGGGAAGAGCCAGTGTCAGTCTCAGCATGCCTGTCACAGTCCAGGGAAGCCACCCCCAGAGACATGGTTGCCCCAGGGTCAGACAGCAGAGGGGACTCCAGAGTCAGCATCAACACTTCATGGAAGGATGGATGGATGGATGATGGATGGACAGATGGATGGATGATGGATGGATGGATAATGGATGATGGATAATGATGGGTGATGGGTGATGGATGGATGGATGGATAGATAATGGATGATGGATGGATGCATGATGGATAATGGATGATGGATGATGATGAATGGATGATAATAGATGATGGATGATGATGGATGATGGGTGATGGATGGATGATGGATGGTGATGGGTGATGGGTGATGGGTGATGGATGGATGATGGATGATGACAGATGATGGGTGATGGATGGATGGATGATGGTGGATGGATGGATGATGGATGGATAATGGATGATGGATAATGATGGATGATGGATGGATAATGGATGATGGATAATGATGGATGATGGATGGATGGATGGATGATGGATGGATGGATAATGGATGATGGATAATGATGGGTGATGGGTGATGGATGGATGGATGATGGGTGGATGGATAATGGATGATGGATGATGGATGATGATGGATGGATGAATGGATGATGAATTGGTGGGTGGATGGATGGATATATAATGGATGATGGTGGGTGGATGGATGGATGGATGGTTGGGAAAGAAGCTGGAGACAAGATTTGTGGGGTAGGCAGGTCTCTACTGGGAATATCTGTGGGTTCCCGCTTTTTGCACGTGACATTTGACAATCATGGGTTGTGTCTTTTATTTCTTATCCTCCTACTTATACATCTTCCAACACCTACACATACTCACACACACAGTGCACACCTACACACAGGCCTCCCAATAGGCAAATGACACGCTCGACAACACAGCAGCACCCACGCACCAAGCGCACACTTGGCAAACACCTGTGTCCTGACATCTGCACACCTTCCCGTGCACACGTGACCTCCCAAAAGGCACTCACATTCATCCACACAGATACGTTTGCAGACGCCCACCATGGTGAGGACACACATCCAGGGGCTTGTCCTGCTTCTTTTCCGTGTAGAGGTTGCTTCCTCGCTTTCCGGTCACTACAGTGCTTTCCTGCTTACTCCCCTGCCTGAGCTTTTCAAGGCCGCCCTCTGCCCTAGGTTACACACCTGCCCCTGGGAGGCTCTTACCGTATGCACACAGAACGGTGGCAGCCCGGGGCAGGGAGTGAGCGATGCCTTTGGGAGAGGATCGGAGGCCGCCAGCCTGTTCCGGCTGATGTAACACGATTCCTTGTACTGGGTAACACATATGCACAAACGTTGCTCACAGTTTGAGAAGCTGGAAGTCCGAAGTCAAGATGCCAGCAGCCTAGGTGTCTGGTGGGGGCCTGTTCCTCACAGATGGTGCTTCTGTGTGTCCTCATGTAGCAGAAGAGTAGAAGGCCTGGGCCTTGAGGCTGGCTTCCTCATGACCTAATCACCTCCCAAAATGCTACCTCTTTAATGGCAGTGGGAATTAGATTTCAGCATGTGACTGCTGGAGCCACACAGTGGACAAACATCACAGCTGAGCACTTCACAGAGACGGTAGCATTGGGCTTTGTAGGATGAAGAGGAGTTCACTCAAATCAGTGGGCATTCTTTGATACAGAACAAAAGCAGAGACCCCACAGGGCTGGCGCACAGATCTGGGTCTGGGTTGTAATGATAGGTGTCTGCAGCGCTGGAAAGGGAAACAGAGGCAAAGGACACGGAGGCTCAAGAGGCTATGGAGGCTCTACTGCCTCTGCAAGCACTGTCGCCTGTGCTCTGGGCCGGCCTGAATCCTGAATCTCTGAGCAGCCGGCTGCTTCCTAGAGGCCGCAGTTGTTAAAAGCCTGGGCAGGTGGGCGGTGTCATTACTGGGAATGATGATTAGTCTCTGATGTCCGGCTTGGCAGGGTTTCTGCCTTGGAAAATCAGCAGCTCAGCAGGCCCTGGCGGGGTCATTTGGGCCTTTGAGACTGAGCCGCCCAGCTCCCGCCCCTCCCCCACCTGCCCTGTCCCTTGCGCAGCTGGCAGGCTGTGTCCAGAAGCCAGAGCGCTTCCCCTGGGGACGCCCAGTGTCCTTTTCTGGCTCTCACCATGGCTGCCCACCCCAGCCATCCTCTCCTCAAGCCGCCCTCCCTCTCCCACTGCCAATTACCTCTCATCAGGCAATTAGAGTTTCCTCCTCCTCCTCCTTTCTTCTTCCCTCAGTCCCTCACGCTGCTGGGGCTGAGTCACTTTCCTAAAGGGAGCTTTGTCAGAGGAGTCCGTGCGCCACCCCCGACGAGCTGGGATCTCAGGCCCGCTACTCTCCTCTCTGAGCCTCAGTTTCCTCGTCCCGATCAGGGAGGGGGATGCTAATCCACAGGAGCTCACTCCCATCCTGGGGAGTCTCTGGCCACCTCTGGGCCTCTATTTCTTCCCCTGTGAAATGTAGGGGGAGAGGTTAAGTCAGAAGCCTCAAACTACGGATGCCCCGGATGCTGGAGGGGTAAACCTGGCCTCTGGTTCCCTTTAACAAAGATTCCATTTTGAAAAAAATTGCAACGGCAAGATGCAAATCAGTTTGGCTCAGGCTCCGCCTCCCCTGCTGCCTCACCCCAACTACACATGGGGCCCTTGGAGGCCTCCGAGTTGGAGATCCCCGCTCTTGCTGGTCTTGAAATTTCCACAGCCCCTGCCCCTCCACTCTGTGGGATTTCTCTGAAATCCCTTGATCAGGCTCTGCTTCTACGCGACATCACTGCTTACCTGCCTGGGACGCCTCACCTGGCGTTCAAGGCCCCGCCCAGTGGAGCCCAGGGGCCTAGGCTTTAGCAGGGAGCAGCTACCCTGACTTGGTCACCTTGTGTCCTCTGAGCAGAAAGGAGGCTGGGCAGAGCACCTGGCCAGCAAGTGTTTGTTGTAGGAATAGACAGCGATCGGGGCATTAGGCTCTGCGTTCAAAACCCAGACAGAGCCACAGGAAGGCCCAGCTTCAAAGGACACGTGGTCTCCCTCCCCATCTGCAAAGTTCCACCACCCTGCCCGCAGCTCCCCGCAGGGGCTCAGGTGGCCACCCACTGTCCCCAGGGTGCAAAGGAGGAGGCGGGGTTGGGCTCCAGCCTCCAGAGCAGAGGGGTAGACCAGGCTGCTTCCCCCTGCCACTCAGCAGGAGTATGCACAGAGCTGTCCCCTTCTATCTTTGTCTCTTTCTCTTGCTTCAACAATGTCTGTCCGCTGATCTCCCAGCGTTTGCTCTTTCTGCTCTGCCTCTTTCCCTTTCCCTCCTTCAGGGCCGGTCTGGGCCCCCCTGCTCCCTGCCATCAGCCTCACTTCTGCTCTCAGCGGGGGCAGGCTGGGGAAGTAGCCTTGCAGCTTGCAGAAAATGGGCCAATTAAAGCCTCAAGGCTGCTCAGGAAACCAAACAAGAAGAAAGGGAGCGTAATTGGAAGACAGAGGGAAGGCGGAAAGGGAAAGAGTACAGAAGGAGAGTCCAGGCCGCCCGGCCACTGAGAAGGTGGCTTCTCTCCACCTGGACCTCCGGTTTCCACACTGGCTGCTGGTTCTGGCCTCATCCTCTGCTCTGGTGCTCTCCTACCCTGGAGGGACCTGGTGGCAATTCCTGGAGTCCTCATCTTCCTCTGGCATCTACCGCCCCATCTCGCATCTTTGGGCTGAGGTGGCAGCTGTCAGAGGTGTCTGTGCCACCCCCCGCGGGCCTGCTGGGGACGCCAGCAGCTGGCAGGGGAAGGGGAAGGGCAGCCCGTCCCATCTGAGGCCAAGGTTTCTTCTGCCCTTCCGTTCCCCAGAAGCCTGCTCCTTACAGGCTGTCCTGAGCTGGGGACAGAAAGGCAGCAAGCATGCTGGAGCTCTCAGACCAGCAGGGAGCAGAAGGAACAGGCAGAGACATTTAGAAGGAGCTCTTAGCTCAGCCCAGCGAACCAGGAAAGGGCCCCTAGGGAACAATCTCCTCCAACATGCAGCCTGCCAGGGGAGTCTGCTCTGAGCAGGGCGGAGAGGGCAGGAGGAAAACAGAGGGGCCATTCTAGAAAATGAAAGAAATCGATAATAAGGCCTTAGAGAAGGGGGTGTGAGAAACCAGGGGGAGTTGCTCATGATCCAGAACAAGGAGCTTGGAGTTCCTGCCCAGCGCACTGGGGAGCCATGGAGGGTTTTAGTCTGGGGCAGGGGGAGGGCCAAGATCTATTCCTTCGTGTGCTGCTAGCTGGGAGTGGAGGATGTACTAGGAAGGAGGCTGGTGAAGCAGTCCTGATGCCACTGTGCACCATCAGGGAGGAGGCCCCAGACCCATGGCGGTAGAGGCAAGGAACCCGAGCTGTGCGGCCACGTCCCTTCTCAGGGGCACAGTGGGGAAACTGGAGTTTTCAGATGAGAATCGATTCCCTTCTCCACCAATTTCCTTCTGGGTTCTTGTCTCACAAATTTAAAGGACAAAATCCACCACCAATAATGAAAAGAAGAGTAAACGGAGCAGGATTTATCCAGGTGAGAAGAGAGAGGACTCCCAAGGTGTGTGTGGAGGACAGATGGCAGGAAATCCCATTGGTGTGCTAGTTCAGGGGCTCACGTGGTTTGGGGTAGAGCATAGCTCAAAATCAATATTAAAAAGGCATTGGAAAAATATCAAGAGGGCTGGAGCGGTGGCTTAGCGGTTAAAGCGTGTGCCTGGCATGCACAGGGATGCGGGTTCGAGCCCCAGCACCACATATACAACTGAGTGTCAGAGAGGCAAAGACCAGATGATAAAAGCAAATAAAACTGTGTCTTTCTCTCTCTTTCCCTGTATCTAAAAAAGAAAAAAAGAAAGAAAGAAAGAAAGAAAGAAAGAAAGAAAGAAAGAAAGAAAGAAAGAAAGGAAGGAGTCTGGAGGCCATTGTCTGTGTCCTTAGCCTGAGTTTTAATCCTTCCCTAATCCATGGGTTTACTCCCACCTCCACTTCCGGCTCTCTGAGCAGCGTTCCACAGCTGAGCCTCCTGCTCATGTGGGGCCCATTGCCCAGATTGCTGGCCATTGACTGTTCTTATTCCATGGTTCCCCTGTGCATAGAAAACTTGCAGCCTTGCCACCTGCTGAGGATAAGCTTCCATCTTCTTAGTCCCAAGCGCGTTGTCTGCGTAGCCTGGAACACAGATGGAACATTTGCTGGTTGAACAAGTTCCTCAATGCACCGCTCCTTGGCTGGCCTCTAACCGTCTCCCCACCACGACTGCTCTCCACACTCCTGTCCTCCAGTGGGCCAGATCCCCTGCATGTGCCTGGATTTGTGTCTCTTTGATGGCTCCCTCCTAGAATGCTCTCCCCTCTTTCTCACACATCCAAACCTTACCCATCCATCAAGATCCGGTTCTAATCCCCCTCCTCCCCCGGTGCTCAGAGCACATTCTCTGGGCCTCTCTACCACATAGGCCACCCTGTGCCTCCTGCATTGTTATCCTTGCTAAACTAGCACCCCGCTATACACTCAGCATCTTTAGGGCAGAGATCTGGGTCTGATTCAATAGCCCTCAGGGTCGCGCCACGTCCAGGGAGGTCTCTGTGAAGATGGCTAAAGGGAGGAAGGGAGGCAGGAGGGGATGAGGGCAGACCTGTGGCGCGTGTGAGCACAGAGGCCTGAACTGCTCTAGCTCCTGTTGGAGGGGTCATCATCCTCCACTGCCTCTCCTCCTCCTTGCTCAGCGCTCCCGCAGTGTGCTTCTGACCTTCTGAGGCTGCTCCTCACATAAATCTGACATTAACACCAGGAAACACCAGAAATCCATCCTGATTTTTCTTCTTTCACTGACACTTAATTGCAACTTCAACCTCCCAATTTCCTCCTAGCCACAGAATTGGATGAATGGCTGGTGGGTGAATGGATGGAAGAATGGATAGAGGAATGGATGGATGGATGGGTGGATGGGTGGGTAGATGCGTGGATGGATGGATGGGTGGATGGGTGGGTAGATGGGTGGATGGATGGATGGGTGGATGGGTGGGTAGATGGGTGGATGGGTGGTAGGTGAGTGGATGGATGGATAGGTGGGTGGGTAGATGGATGGATGGATGGATGGATAGGTGGGTGGGTAGGAGGATGGATGGATGGATAATTGGGTGAATGGGTGGAGCTATTGACTAGATCAGTGACTAAGGAAAACCATCCAAGAAGAATGAAGGATGTTCTATAATGGGATTCCAGGTCTGGTGGACTTCCATCAAATTCTGGCCATGCATTAATTCATTCACTTGCCATTAGCAGAGCCCCTACCATGCATCAAACATCATGGTAGATCCTAGGGATCCAGCAGTGAGTGAACATGCAGGATCCCCTCCCTCATAGAGCTTACAGTTTAGAGAGACAGGGACAGATAGGAAACAGGAATTCCCAAGATAATCAGGTGGGATTAGGGTCATGATGGAGAACAGGCAGCCAGCTGCCCGAGCAAGGAGATTCTCTATGGGGAGCACAGAGAAAGGCTTTTTGGAAGAAATGTAGTTGTGCCCAGAAAAACCTATGAGTAGGGGAGGTAAGCCAGCTTGGCAGAGGGGACATGCGCAAAGGGCTGGGAGGGATAGAGCATGTGCAGATTTGTTGGGGGGCAGGAACTAGAGAGGTCCTGTTGGACTGGAACAGGCTCGCTCTTAGCCCAGTCTCTGGCCTAGAAACAGGGGAACCCCTTGAAAGGTTTCAGCAGACTGAGATCTGACCACGAACTCAGGAAGATTTCATTTTAAAAAGTCTATCAAAATGTTTTCTGTTAGTGCAGAAAGATTATTTTCTTCTGATGTTTTAACCCCATAAAGAGTGTTGTGCTAAATCTATAAATCACTGGGGAAATTAAAAAGCAGGGAATCTTGTACTGCTTTTCTTGGTGATGAAAAGCCAGGGAAATGAAAATGAAATCAACCTACTGCCCCTAACTTACAGCCTCTCATTGACCAAGCTCAAAATTTTCTGTTTCAGTTTAGTCTAAAAATGACTCCATTTCATATTTATAAGCCAAAAGGTTAAAAGTTCAGGAATCAAAGCTCGTGTCTGTTAAGATAATACTATGCTTCATTGAAGAAAAATAACCAGTTGTCAAAGCTTATTTTTTTGGTTAAATAATACGTCTTCTGGTGTGGATAGTTTTCGGGAATGGTTCACAGTAGCGATCATCAACCTGTTGAGGGAAGCAGAGTTCACAGGCTAATGAAATGACCACAGCAAATTGCTTAAGTAAACACCATTTTAAAATTAGCATTGATTTTTCTGATGTAGCCACCAAAGTGAAAGCAAACAAAACAGAAAAGAAGTCTCTATCTGAAGGTATTGGAAGGCCTCTCTCTCTCTCTCTCTCTCTCTCTCTCTCTTTTGTAGCAGGGATTAAACCCAAGGGTGCTTAACCATGGTGCCACATCCCCACCCCTTTCTTTATTTTATTTTGAGACAGGATCTTGCTAAGTTGCTTAGAGCCTTGCTTAGTTGTGAGGCTGGCTTTGAACTTGTGATCCTCCTGCCTCAGCCTCCCGAGCTGCTGGGATTACAGGCGTGTGCCACCACACAAGGCTCAGAAATTCCTTTTAAATGGGAATTGACAGCTGCATCTTGGAGCTGGCTGGCCTTGTCATTCAGTAGCGTAATGTGGATGGATGGTGGGCAGGTGTGCACAGGGCTGGGGTGCAACCTTTCACACCCATGGCTGGGAAGAACCTTGCAGGTGAGGTACTATTTAGTCCTGAAGAATGAGAAGGTGATGGTCACTAGAGGAACCAAAGAAATGGTCTTCCAGGCAGAAGGGACAGGGACAGCAGGCACCACAGTGAGGGGGTCCCCAGGCTGTTCAGCACTGTCTGTCCTCCCCGTCCCCTTCTGCCCTCTGGCTACTGACATCCTGGATGTCGGGAACTTGAAGTTAGCAGCTGGCCTTTTAAAAAACCCAGCCATTTAAGGAAATCACTTCTCTGAGCAAACACTCAGAAGTGCCCCCTTGTGTCCCCAAGGGAGGCAGCACCAGTGCTGGAGTCAGAGATTCCAGTGGGTGAGCAGGGGGAGAGCGAGCTGCTTGTTGAGGCCTCCTCTCCCCAGAGGCTCTGGCCCCACCACAGGGCCTCCAGGCTGTCCTCTGGGTGTCAGCCAGCTGCTGCCGGGAGCAAGACCACCGCCATTCGCTGGGCCCACCAGGAACCTGGCTTCTGTTTTCTCTCTTTATATTGCTTTTTCATTTTTACTTTTTACTATGAAACACACATAGAAGGCAATATATTCTCATATGCACAGTTTAAAGACTATGTAGAGGGGCTGGAGCGGTGGCTCAGCGGTTACGGCGCTTGCCTGGCATGCTTGAGGATGCAGTCAAACCCCAGCGCTGCATATACAACCAAGTGCAGGAGCAATAAAAGCCACATGAAAAACTAATTAAAATTAATTATCTTTCTCTCACTCTCTCTCTCTCTCTTAAAAACAGAATAAAGACTATGTTGATTCATAAAATAATAATAGTCAAACAAAGGCTCGCATATTCACCAGCCAGCATGAGAAACATTCCGGAAGACTTGCAGGTCCCTGCGTGTGCTGACTTTGTGACTCTGCCTGCCCAAGGTAGCCACAGGGTTGAATGCCGTGAAGTTGGAGCCACCCAAAGACCCAGGCACACACTTGCACAGAGGAAATCTGGGCCATGTGAACCTGCAGCTGCCAGTGACCAGCCAGCCCAGGGAACCTCGGTGGCCCTCGCTAGAGCGTTCTGGAGGGCAAGGAAAGGGAGCCCAGTCTGAGCTAAGCACTGTCCAGAGGCAGGGTGCACTCCGGCTGCACCCATTCAGAGAAGCAGGCGGAGGATGGGACGCTTAACCCTAGGTGGGGCCTGGTCCGCAGCAGTCTACGTCCCACCCGGAGCGCGGGTCAGTTAGTCAGCATAGATTTCACTACCAGTGCTCATCATCTTGCTGAATTTCTGTAAGCTCGCATGTAGAACCTGTATGTTGAGACAATGCGTCGTAGGTCACCACAGCCCCCGCTCCACCCCCATACCCCAATAGCAACCCCCTACCTCCACCACCATCGCCCTCGAGCCCACGTCCCCAGGCAGCTGTGTGGGAAGTGGCGCGTGTGCCAGGTGCTCGGGTGTGTGGGTGTGGACCTGTGTGGGTGCAGGACGGCTGTTGGGGAGGGAGAGGAAGCTATTTATGGAGCGTCAGGCCGAACAGCCCTGAAGAGCTAAGAAGGTGGCTGCAAAGGCCACCAAGCAGCCTGCTAGCACTCACACCCCCACACCTCCCTGCAGGGAGAGCCCAGTGCCCCAACAAGCAGGGGTCCAGAGATCAAAGCAGAGATCAAAGGCAGCCTGGGCTCAGGGCTGGGACAGCAAGGACAAGACCTCCAGGACTGATCCAGCCTGCTTAGGCTGTGCTGGGAACAACCCACCCTCCCCACCTGCTTCCTGTGTGGCTTTAAACAATGGCCTCCGTGAACCTTGGTTTCCCTGTCTGTAAAATGGGACTAACTGTAAGCAGCCTCAGAGGCAGTTGGTGACCTTCTGAATCTGCTGTTAGACCTGGGGCAGTCCCCAGAGAGCAGAATGGCTGGGAAGGCAGGGAGGGAGGATGAGAGGACAAGAAGAGGACACAAGTCATGACAGGTCAGGAGGGGGAGAGGAGACAGCACGTGAGAACAAGAGAGGGCAGGAAATGAAGGGGAAGAGGGAGAGACTTAAGGTCAAGCAATGGTGGAGCAGCGGAGAGAGAGGAGGGAGAGGAGGGGTGGGCACAGGGGAAGCAGGGAGGAGGCAGGGAAGGGACTGAGAAGCCACTTTGTGACCATTCATGGTGACCCAGAAGGGGAAAAGGAGAGGCCAAGCCAGGACTGTAGGCCAGCCCTGCCCAGTCCGGCCATGAGCACAGGCATGGCAGGTGACACGTGGGCTGGGGACTGGACATGGTGACCTTGCAAGCTACTGCTACTTACCCCCGCACCAGCCCCCACCACTCTGCCACTAGGACTACTGGGAGCGATGGGGCCCTGTGTCACCAGCACCTATCCCCAAAGTGAGTGACCACGATGTCTCCCTGTCCTGGACCTCAGGACCAGCTGCCAACTTTGCAGAGTTCATGATGAGAGACCAGTGGCTGGACCTCCCTCTGTCACATCTCCACCCTTGGTGTCCCCCATGCCCATCTCCTCCATTTCCTCCAGCCCTTGGCCAATTTCAGGCATTGTCCCTAGGGCCACCCCTACATTTGCCCTTGCTAAATGAGAGACCAGGAAGTTGGACTTGGTCACTCGGGCAGGGATGTCTGGCTGTCCTTCATTATCTGTTCTCCCTTTCATCCTGACGAAAGGCACTTGACTGATTAGAATAAAAACTACATTTCCCAGTGTCCTTTGCAGTTAGCCATGTGACTAAGTTCTGGCCAATACCATAAAACTGCAACCCTGGGTGCCGGCATACTTTCCCAACTCTTTTGGAATTTTCTTACCTTTCCTCCTGTAATGCAGACATGATGGCTGCGGCAGGGACAGCCATATTGGGTCACGAGACAGAAGTCACCTATTAAAGATGGCAGAGCAAATTAGGAGCCCTGGTCCCAGATAATTGCTGAACTGTCATCCCGCCCAGGATACTTTTCTCTGTTCACTGAAGAGAGAAATTTACTTGCTTAAGCCGTTGGTCTGGGGGCTTACTGTCACTTGCAGAGGTTTGTAAGCCTAGCTGGTAGAGTCTTTAACTTGCAGTAAGACCTTGGGCAAGTCACTGTCTCTCCAGGTCTTAGTTGAAAGTTTTATACTTTATCTCTGAGGACACTTCCTGTTCTGTGTGTGTGCGTGTGTGTGTGTGCGCACGCATGCGTGCACACCAAGGATTGAACCCAGGGGCACTTTACCACTGAACCACATCCCCAGCCCCCCACCCCTTCATATTTTTATTTTGGGACAGGGTCTCACTAAGTTGCTGAGGCTGGCTTTGAATTTGCAATCCTCCTGCTCAGCCTCCCAGGCTGCTGGGATTAGCACCTGGCACCTGGCCTGTTCTGACATTTTGAAGTCAGCACCCAGGGCAGAAGCTCATTGCACAGGTTAAAGGCCCTACCTAGGGAACTGATCTCACAGACTAACAAGAGATTGAAGGTAAAGTCACTTAGAGCTGAATGTCTATCAACACTGAGAGAAGGTAACAAAAGTGTCTCACAGAGGCCCTTAAAGGCCTGCGTGATGCCCACCCACCTCTCCCACATCATCTTCTGAGATTCTCTCTCCCACCCACCACACTGGCCACCTGCCTGGGCACCAGGCTCACGTCCACCACAGGGCCTTGGCATTTGCCATTTCCTCCACCTAAAATGCTCTTCCACCAGAACGTTGCTCAGGCCTCTGTTCTACTCTTCAGAAAGCCCCACCTGGACTCTCCCATCAGGCACTGCGCCTCCCGCTCCCCATCCCCATGAAGGTTCAAAGCTCTTTGCAACACTTCCCAATAGCAAAGAAT
>PVKS010030452.1:0-24380 GCA_004027875.1 Aplodontia rufa
GAGCAGGAAGGAATGGCCCTATGGAGGCTGGGTCTGGGTGGGGACCTTGTCCTAAAAAGCCAATGGAGTTGCTGAAGAGCACCGCAGTGGGGGTCAGAGTCTGTGGGTACAAGCTGCTCAGGGCCGGCTGTGACAACCTCACCAGGAAGTCTGTGTGCCTGAGAACCAGTGAGAGGGAGGGGCCCCAAAGGTCACCTGAGAAGACTCTAGGGGACCAAAGCGGGGAGTGTGGACATGGTCCTCAGGACAGGAGCCAGGTTTCAGGGAAACCAGGCAGTCAGTGCTCTGGGATCCCTGGCACGGGATGAGAGACACGATGCCACCTCATGAGAAACAGCCCCGTAAGCCTTCGGGAAGGGCCTTTTCACCTGCGTCAGCCCCACAGCTGGCTCTGGACACCCGGCTGGATGAATCTGCAGGAGTTAGTGCAAACCTGAACAGGACCATGCTGGGGTGAGCAAGTCCCCAGCACAGAACACAGGCTGGCAGGAGCCTGGAACCCGGGCAGTCCCACAGTCCGGGTGGGGGCACCTGCTCAGGGCAGGCTGCTGGAGGGATGCCCTTGACCTGTTCCAATGACCCTTTTCTCTCAAGAGTTCCAAGTCCAGGTCTGTGACAGCAGGTAGGGACCTGCCCCTGAGTCAGGCAGAAAGCAGTACAAAAGGTCCCTGGGCCATTCTGGCTGGGGGGGACTTCACCTCTCAGTGGCAGGTGCTCCAGCTGGAGGAGGTAACAGTGCCCTCACCCACCTGC
Organism: Aplodontia rufa; assembly: GCA_004027875.1. Taxonomy (NCBI): domain Eukaryota; kingdom Metazoa; phylum Chordata; class Mammalia; order Rodentia; family Aplodontiidae; genus Aplodontia; species Aplodontia rufa. The sequence continues at coordinate 754 of PVKS010030452.1, forward strand.
AGGAGGACTGGACAACACAGCAGAGGACAGCACCAGCACCTAGTAGGTGGCAAGTGCTCTTGGAGAAGGCATACAGGACCCTGCCAGATGAGAACTAAATGCCAAGCTGGACACAGGACAACCAGGGCTCTCAGACACTGCCGGACGGAAACAGAAACCACATCTCTCAAAGCTGAACCTAGGCAGTCCCTCCACTCCCAGCTCTGCCTACCGCATGGATGCAACCACGCGCTCACCAAAAGATGTTCTAGAACGTTCCCCCAGCACTATTCATAATAATCCCAAACGGGAAACTACACTCCAGGATTAGGAAAACGGATAAACTGTGGTCACCACAGTCAACCAACAATCTATAACCACAGACCCCGCAGTGAATTCTCAAACAACGCGAGTAAAAGACAGCACACAAGTCATGCACGTACCACTAACTCCAGGCAAAACCAGTCCACAGTACTAGAAATCAGGAGCGGAATCTCCCTGAGGCAGGGGAACACCAGGGCCTCAGAAGAGCTGGTGACCCGAGGGAGGTGACTGGTGAAGTTCATCCAGAGTTACAGCCACAGAGCAAGTACTACTCTACAGGTGTGTCCAGAGTGGACAGAGACATGGTCTAGTACACAGAGCAAGCTTCCAAAATGCAAGTCACGCAGTGAAGCAACTCAGCCTGAGTCACAGCTCCTGCGTTGTACCAGATAGCAGTAAACTCGCAGCAGATTAACAGCTGTAAGGCAATCCTTGGAATGTGCCGGAAATTTCCTTGGCCTGGACCCTTATCGTGCTAACCCAGTAAGACCTATCCAAATATCCATACTAATGAGAAAACCCACACTTGGGCCTGGACCTCACGAAAAGAAGATAAAAACCGAGGCCTGCAAAAAACAAGAAATCAGAGACATGCTCCACAATGGACGCGTATTGACGTTGGTCCTTACGCCCATTGCATGCCTCCTCTCCATCCCCTCGCAACCCGCCTGACCTGCCATCAAACCCAGCAACTCCGTGCCAGAGTCTGAAGCAGCTTGCTAGAGGAACCCAGCAACCTCAACTTCAACTCTGACTCCGCCTGGAGAGTGCCTGCCTGCCCCATCTGGCTCCCTGCAATTGGAGAGTGCCTGACCTGCGTGCATTCTACTGGTTAACCATGGACATCGCACCGCTGCTGGTGAGAGGACTATGAGTTTACTCTTCCTTACCTATTGCCTTAAGCTTACTGCATTAAGCATAGCCTATAAATGGTGTGTAATTATTAGATTATACTATATGTGTGCCGTGACTAAGATATGAATGTAGGAGAGTGTGATTTGTAGTGTGACATCCCTTGAGAATTGTGATATTAATACCCTCGAGTGCTGTGTTAAATAAAGAATAATAAAACAGAACTTGTCTCATTCCTTCTGTCACTGAACGTGCAATTTCTCAGAGAGAGTGGTCACCTGCAGGCATAGATACCAGTGCCGCCACTCGGGCCACACTCCCAACAAGGTATAACTTACTTTAATAAAGAGTTGTTTTGGGGGCTGGAGCAGTGGCTCAGTGGTTACAGGGCTTGCCTGGCACACAGGAGGAACTGAGTTAAAACCCCAGCACCACATACACAACTAAGTGTCAGAGAAACAAAGGCCAGATGAAAAAATAAATAAATAAAATTGGTTTCTTTCTCTTTCCCTCTCTCTTAAAAAAAAAAAATAGTTGTTTTAAGGGTGGCTCAGTGGTTGGAGCCCTTGCCTGGTACACACAAGGACCCAGGTTCAAACCCCAGCACCACATACAAAACTAAGTGTGGGAGAAACAAAGACCAGATGAAAAAAATAAAATTGATTCGCTTTCTCTCCCTCTCTCCCTTTCTTTAGAAAAAAAAAAAAAAAGAATTATTTTAAATGTCCCTGATTTTTAAAGAATTACAAGTATGTTCAACAAGAGCTCCTATCAATAACACAGAGAATGATATTCAAATGTCACACTATTGTGGGGTCTATGGCAACAGACTGGCATTGGACCAGGAACTTGCCACACACCACATGCCTTCAAGGCACCCACATGTGCACCCCTCCCTGCCGCCTCTCCTTGTGGCCAGCTGTTCAAGGTAGACATGGAACCCACCCTTTATGTCATTCTCCCTGGTGCACATCTAGCATGTCAGCAGGTCCCACTGCTCCTTCTATAGCACACGCCCCTCCCCCACCTGCATTGCCTCCTCTGGGGCTAAGCCCCTCAGCTCTCCCTGAGCCACCAGGACGGTCTCCCGCTGGTCACCCTGCTTCCCCTTTTATTTTTATTTTTGTAAGAGAGAGGGAGGGGGCTAGAGCGGTGGCTCTGTGGTTACAGAGCTTGCATTGCATGTGCGAGTATGTGAGTTCAAACCCCAGCGCCACGAACACAACTAAATGTCAGAGCAATGATAGTCACATGAAAAACTAAATAAAATGGATTCTCTCTTTCTCTCCCTCACTGTTCCTCTCTCTTTAAAAGAGAGAGAGAGAGAGAGAGAAAGAGAATCCATTTTATTTATTTTTTCATCTGCTTTTTGCTTTTCCAACACTTAGTTGGAATGATCATTCTAATCGTTCACCTATTACTTTTCTCAAAAGAATAAAACACTGAGTTGGAGCAGTGGCTCAGCGGTTGGAGTACTGGCCTGGCATAGGTGAAGACCCAGGTTCAAAACCCAGTACCACATATACAACTAAGATTGGAGAAACACAGGTCAAGTGAAAAAATAAATAAAATTGATTCTCTTTCTCTCTCCCTCTCTCTTAAAAAAAAAGACCAAAACTCTAACAGCATAAGATTGATTTCAAGAGTTATAAGTGACATATTTGTTGCTCAATCCGTTTGTGTGTCTCACTCGCAGGAAGATGAGACTGAATGGGCTAAATACACCACTGACAAAGTTGCACAGTGAAGAGTCTCCCAGCACCCAGTCCTCCTGGCTCATCCCCAGCTCATCCGACTTGGAAGTGGCATGTGTCCTCATGAGACATAGGAAATAATAAAGAGGTAGAAATGAAACACAAAGGAAGGACAAGAAGATATACTTTTATTTATTTATTTTAAAGAGAGAGGGACAGTGAGAGTCAGAGAGAAAGAGAATCAATTTGATTTAGTTTTTCATGTAGCTTTCATTGCTCTGACACTTAGTTGCATACATGGGGCTGGGGTTTGAACCCGTGTACTTGTGCATGCCGGGCAAGCATCGTAATCACCAAGCCACCGCTCCAGCCCTGAGCCTCCACTTTTAATCTGAGGTTCCACTTATCTTTCCAGGCCTGATGCTCTTGTATTTCTGGGAAATCTGTAAATCTTAGCACTATGGTAAATTCACTCAGGTATGATAATTACCTTGTGTACTCTAAAATAGTCTACCAATAAAGAGGTTAAACAGAGAGAGAAAATGATATTTCAAGAAGCCTACAATTTAAGGGGACTTTCCAGCGTTGTCTAATGATCAGATAATTGAGCCCATGTCAGCCTAAGGATCCCAAGAATGATCAGACCACCATAAGTCATCTCCAGACTGATGTGATGTCTTCCCATACCCATTGCTCATCATGCTTCCTTAAAAGAGGAGCTGGGAATCCCCAAATGCATGTCCCTACTCAAGATGGCCTGAATTCTCCCCTGCATGTGCATTCCTCGCTTTCCTAAATAAGTCCGTGTGCCCCCAACATATGCTGAAATTCTTTTCCATCATGTACATCCACTACCCCAAGGTCCCCTCCCCCCCCCGCCGCTGTCTCCATGAACTCCCTGGGACCTTCTCCCAGTGACACGTGCAGAGTCTTCATGCCAGCATGGCAATAGGAACACATTACTGAGTTTCAGCCTTCTCCACTCAAAGGCCGGCAACTGTACATCTTGCAGTCGTCACCAATGCCTGGCTGCAGGCAGGACAGGCCTCACACTGCCTGGTGCTCCACTGTGTACATGGGGACAGCAAGGCTCCCAGCTGATGAACATTCAAACAGTGTCCACTCTTTTTCTATTTCAAAACGTACTGGTAGGTGCTGGAGCTACCGCTCAGCAGTTACAATGCTTGCCTGGCATGCGTGAGGATGCAGGTTCAAATCCCAGCACCACATACACAATGAAGCTTTAGAACAACGAAAGCCACATGAAAACCTAAATAAAATTGATTCCCTCTTTCTCTCTCTCTCTCACTGTCCCTCTCAAAAAAAAAAAAAAGAAAGAAAGAAAAGGGCACTGCTACAATGACCTTGTACTTAGTCACTTCTCATGTGTGAAGTGGACTTGATGCCAAGGGGTGCCAAATGGGACTTCCACAAGCGCAGGGCAGCAGGGCGTGCCTCCACAAACTCCCACCAACAGAACTGTCTTTCAAACTTCTTGACTTTTGCCAGTTTTATCAAATTGATGAAAAATGGTATCTTGGTATCTTTTTAATTTGCATTTTATTCTCTAATGTACGGCTAAACATCTACGTTTAGGGGGCCACCATGCCTCCTTTCTTGCGAGCTCTTCACGTCCTCTGTCCTTATTTCCACTGGGCCGCTGATTTTTTTTGTAGACGTGAGGCACAGATAGATGTAAAGGCTTCTTTCACTCCGAGATGTAAAGGAAATCACCTTGATTTCATTGCACACATATGTTTTCACTTCTTCACATTCAAATTTCTTTTTTTTTTTAAGAGAGAGGAACAGTGTGTGAGAGAGAAAGAAACAATTTTTATTTAGTTTTTCATGTGGTGTTCATTGATCTGAAACTTCACTGTGTACATGGTGCTGGGGTTTGAACCCACATACTTGTGCATGTCAAGCAAGCACTGTAACTGCCTAGCCACTGCTCCAGCCCCTTAAATTTCTTTCAAACATAAATCGGATCATGCGACATATCTGCCTACCACGGACACTCAGGACACGGCATGGCATGGCAGGACAGCTCCTGGGGCACGGAGGAGCCCCTGCCAGCTCTTAGCAGGCACTCTCTGCCTCAGGCCTCGAAGCTGCTGCTCCTTCCATCCCCATCTCCACCCTCTGCTTCAGCTCAAGGCCTTCTCCCCAGAGCCACCCTGGCCACCCTCCCATCATAGTCCCCCGGTTCCCTGTCTTCACATCAATCTGTGGTGGCTGAGTCTACTCATCTGCATGCTCAACACTGCTGAGGCTGAGCCCCTGGCCTCCTGCTCCCCCACAAGGCCTCTTCACCCCAACACAGCCCAGCGCCCTCTACTCCAGTTCCACATGTGCCACCCACACAAAGCTCTCACCTGGTGACAGGTCTAGGCTAAAGCTTTGGGGTTAAAGAGAATAATATGGAAGCCAGGAAAGCACCTAAACCCGGCCTTCCACCAACACAGAGCCAACCCTATGGCTGGGGGTGTCCCCTAGATCTGCGCTGCTCTCCCTCTTACCAGTTCCCAGCATCCCAAACGTGGCCTCCTCTACTCTGCAGCAGTGTGGGTCCCTGCAACCTCGGCAACGCCCATACTTAGAGATGGGTAGGGTGAAATCTCTGAGAATGACCAAAAGGTTCACTTTACTGCCTTCAACAGGGTGGTAAACTGAGTCCCCATGAGATCAGGCCACCAAGTCGGGGTGCCCCAGCGAAGTGACTCTGCAAGGCCGAGTTCTGGGCAAACCCTTCCAGGATGTCCATTAACATCACAGCAGTGCTGGCCGGGACACCATGGGAAATTACAAAGTCCAGGCCCAGTGGTGCCAACCGTGGTACTGAGTGTGTCCTGTCAGGGCAAGGCTTGGTGGGCCAAACGCCCTCCCTCCTCCTCCTCTCGCGAAACCATGCTGTCCCACAGAATCACACGGTGAGCCACACAGGTAAACTTTTCTGGTAAACCATCAAGACATACAGGTGGGATTCATTTAACAGGTTTGACCTAACGTAGTCAAATTGCTACCCTTTCAACAAGTAATCAACACGAATCCACACGAACGAGCTCCTGGACCTTTTCTTAAAGGTACTGCACTGTGCTTTACGCTCACGCCACGTCTGCATGCAGCGTGGCCACGGTCCCAGCGCCGCGCAGCCACAGGTTTCAGGTGGACAGCGCAGCTCCCACCTGCGCGGCGGCCTCCCGCCGGCCACTCACCTGGCCACCGCCTCCACCGAGCCGGGGATGGGCGCGCCGCCGCCCTCGCCGCTGTCGTACAGCACCCCGGAGATGTCCAGCAGCACCCCGCGCACGCCGGCCAGCCGCTCGCCCCACGCTGCCATTGCGCCCGAGTGCGCACCGCGGCCCAACCGGCCGCCCTGGGCCGCGCCCGCTGCGCAGGGGCGCCTGGGACCTGTAGTCCGGGCAGCGCGGGGCCAAGGGCGCGGGGCCAAGGGCGCTGCCCCGCTCCCCGCGCGCCCGGATGCAGGTGCAGAGGTCTGCGGGACCCCGAGCGGGACAGACAGCGGGCAAGGGCCCTGGGAAGAATTAACCTCCCCAAAACCAGGCAGAGTGAGGCCGAGAAGGAAGTGCAGAAACAACGAAAGTGAAAGAAAACAGGCTGCCCCCGCCGAGCCCGGCGCCCATCCTTCCGCGGCAGAGTGACAGCCCACGAGTGGGGGGATATTTCGCTCCTGCTATGATTTATCTTTGAGGTTTAAAGAGAATGGGATTTTTTTTTTTTTTGGTACCAGGGATTGAACCCGGGATGCTTAACGACTAAGCAGACCCCCACCCACTTTTTTTTTTTTTTTTTTACCGAGAGAGAGAATCAATTTCATTTATTTTTCGTCTAGTTTTTGGTTTTCCTACACTTACTTGTGTATGTGGTGCTGGGGTTTGAACCCAGGTCCTCGCATATGCCAGGAAAGCGCCGTGACCCCTGAGCAGCAGCTCGAGTCCATCCCCAGCCGTTTTCATATTTTATTTTGAGAGAGGGTCTTGCTAAGTTGGTTAGGGCCTCACTAAATTGCTGAGGCTGGCTTTGATCCTCCTTCCTCAGCCCCCCAATTTGCTGGGATTATAGACATGCTCCTGGTTGACAGAGGCCACATCATTATAGCCACCACTTGGTTTCAGGCTCTTGTTTGACAGAAAGGATGAAGAATTCATGAACTTGTTAGAACTTTAACCCAGTTCATTGAATTGTGCATTTTCTGATGATGATGTTCCTGGAGGAATTGCTTGTGGCTGTTTACTAGAGAAATAGGAAATGTAGTTCCTATCCTTAAGGGATATACAATGCCGGGGAGGAGTATTCCATCTTAGTTAAAGGTCCTTAGTTGCAAACAATAGGAACTGGTCCAACTAGAGGGGTTTATACAGGGCATGAAAGAGCATAAAGATTTCCAGGGGGATTGGAGATCAAGGTCAAGTACTACACAGCCAGGAGCCATGCATCTGTGACAAATGCCTAATTGCACTGCCCCATCCCTTGGCTTATAAGATGCCAGGGACCTAATAGTACAGCCCCCAGCACAAATGCAGCAGTAAGGCCAAACATATCCAACATCTTCCCCTCTGATTTTTTCCTTCTATGGCCACCACCTCACTTTCACCATGTCTAGTTTGATGGACTGTAGACCAAATAGCCAGCGAATCTGGGAAAGGCAGTTTTTAGCCTTCCAGACTCTGCAGGACAGGAGCTGAGTCAGTCTGAAGAATCTGCCATGAGCATCATGAAATTGAGCCTCTACTCTGGACAGTGGACCCCAGGGGTGCAGAATAGTCTTAGGGGTGAGCTTTGCCTTCAGAAGTCAAGACCAAGAAGAGGAAGAGGAGTATACCCTCAAGACAGCCGATCCAGAGAATCATGGCCTGTGATTCCTCCGACAGGGGACTAATATCCAAAATTTACGAAGTACTCAAAAAACTTAATATCCAAAATACAAACAATCTAATCAACAAATGGGCCAGAGAGCTAAACAGAAACTTCTCAACTGAGGAAATTGAGCAAGACAATGAATACATGAGAAAGTGTTCTAAATCACTGGGAATCAAAGAAATGCAAATCAAATCTACATTAAGATTTCACCTCACTCCAGTCAGATTGGCAAAGATGATAAATATGAACAGTAACAGATGCTGGAGGGGTTGTGGGGAGATAGGAACACTAGCACACTGTTGGTGGAACTGCAGACTGGTCCAGCAGCTCTGGAAAGCAATGTGGAGAATCCTCCAAAAATTAGGGTTGGATCCACCATATGACTCAGCTATCCCTCTTCAGGGTATTTTCCCAGAGGAGTTAGAATCAGCATATTACGGGGACACAGCAAAATCAATGTTCATAGCAGCTCAATTATGGAACCAACCCAGATGCCCCTCACTGGATGAATGGAACAAAAAGCTCTGGTATAGATATATACAATGGAGCTCAACTCAGCTATTAGAAACAATGAAATTGCAGCCTTTGAAGGTAAATGGACGGCAATGGAAGAGATCATGCTGAGCGAAGTTAGCCAAACCCAGAGAACCAAGTTTCCAATGTTTTCACTTATTTGTGGAGGCAGGAGCTAAACCCAGGCTTGGGGGAAAGGTAGCCCAACTCATGTATTAGACCTAGTGAAAGTGTAACAACACATAATCTAGGGGGACCATAGATATGGAGGGGGGAGGGGAGTGGGCGGGAGGATGGGGAGAGATCTAGGTAGACAGTCAACACTGTAGCATACTCTACTCCCCTGAGAATCCAAATACTTATGCAGTCATTTCATTCTGGAAAATTCACAATCTAAGCATTTATATCTCTTGTAGCTGAAAAATATACAAGAATCAAGAGACTAAGGTGTGGGCGATGTGGGGGTAATTCTGGTTTAAGAACATAAGCATATCATATTGTTACTTTATATGCATTTATGATTGTACAATAACTCAACTCCTTAATAAAAAAATTTTTAAAAGAGACTGCTGATCCAGTGTGCCAAGTGCCAGTGAGTAACACAGACACAGCCAGGAAGTTACTCCTTGCAGACCATGGAGGACAGCAGTAGCTTCTGAGCAGATGGACAGCCTGAAATGGACCTGCAAAGGATGCCCAGGAGGAGTAAGGGTGCTCCTGCCACCCGAATGGGCCTACATGTTCTTCTCTTTACAATGAATGAGTTCTGTGTGTGACCTTGGGCAACTCATTGTCCATCTGAAGGACAGCGGCCAACAGAATAGTGTCACCTTGAGATGTCCACATCCTACTCCCAAGAACCTGTAAGTGTGTTATCTGACATGCTGTAAAGGGACTTTGTGGATGTGATCACACCTAAGATCTTGTGGGGAGATTACCATGAATAATCCAAGTTGGCCCAACGTAATCCCAAGAGTTCTTTTTGGGAAAGGAGAGAGGCAAGAGAGAGTCAGAGGTGTGTCAACAGAGGCAGAGGTCAGAGAGAGAGGTGTGAAAATGCTGCACTGCTTGCTTTGATTAACAAGGGGCTAGGAGCCAGGCATGGTGGTGCACACCTGTAATCCCAGCAGCTTGGGTGACTGGATGGGTGGAGGCAGGATGATCGCAAGTTCAAAGCCAGCCTCAGCAAATTAGGGGACTAAGCAACTTAGCAAGAACATATCTCAAAAAAAAAATAAATAAAAAGGGCTTGGGATGTGGTTCAGTGACTAAGCACCCCTGGGTTCAATCCCTGGTACCAAAAAAAGGAGGGGGGCATGAACCAAGAAAGACAGGAAGTAACCTCTGGAAGCTGGAGAGGGCAAAGAAATGGTTTCTCCCCAGAACCTCTAGAAGGAAAGTGAAACCTTGGCTTTAGGACTTCTGACCTCCAGAACTGTGAGATAATAAATCTGTCACTTGGAGCCACTAAATTTGTGGCTTTTGTTACAGCAAAGATAGGAAGCAAATATAAGGACCCAGATCCCTTACCTAAAAAATGACACATAGGTCCAAGGTAGCAAATCTCTAAGTCTCTACATGGACCACAATTGAGCTGAGATCTGACCCAAAAATCCAAGACCTTTTTTATGGATGTCACAGCCAAAAAGGGTCTTGTCTAAGGTAGAGTCACATTTGGCTATATGTGACCAAAAACCAACTCCAGTTGCTCAACCAAATAGTTATTTTTCAACCCTGAGTGGGTACGGAAGCTCCCAGGACCAGCAGGAAATAAGCTGCTTCCGTCTTTCTGCACCATCACCCTCGCATGAGGCCTCGATGCCCTCGCGATGCCAGCTCTACCCCCAGGTATCACCTCCATGTTTCAGGCAGCAAGGTCCAGAAGGAGGAAAAAAACACTGTACACAGAATCCTAAACTGATGGATTCTTTTTTTCTTTTTTAAAGAGAAAATCAATGTTATTTATTTTTTTCATTGGACTTTTTTGTTTTTCCAAGACATACTTTTGTACGTGGTCTTGGGGTTCGAACTGGGTCCTCACACATTCCAGGCAAGTGCTCCACTGCTGACCCTACCACTCCAGCCCCTCTGATGGGTTCTTGTTTGCAGCTTTGATGCCAGAGCTGGTCAAGTGCCACATTAACTACAATGTGCAGGAGCGCACACTTCTCCAACAGAGCTTTGGATTTGTTACTTTTCCTATGACAAATCTACAAATCATGGCTGAATTTCAGTTTAAACATGAATCCATCCATTCTCCATGCTACATTAGAGGTACACATAATCCTTCCCAATTCACTTTCATTAGTCAGCACTCTGGTTGCCAGTGACAGAAACTGAACTCAAATTGCTTAAATTTAAAAGGAATGTATCGATTCAAAATCAGATAGTACAGGGGCTGGAGCAGTGGCTCAGTAGTACAGCACTTGCCTGGCATATATGAGAACCTGGGTTCAAGCCCCAGCACCAAATACACAACTGTGAGAAAAAACAAAAACCAAATGAATAAATAAATAAAATTTACTCTCTTTTTCTCTCTAAAAAAATAATTATACAAGGGGCTGGAGTGGTGGCTTAGTGATTCCGGCACTTGCCTGGCATGTGTGAGTACACGGGTTCGAACCCCAGCCCCATGTACACAGCGAAGTGTCAGAGCATCGAAGGCCAAATGAAAAACTGAATGGATGAATGGAATTGATTCCCTTTCCCTCTCTCACCGTCCCTTTCTTTCTTTCTTTAAAAATAAAAAATAAAAAACCCCAATAAAAAAATAAAAAACCCAATCCAATCAATCAATGGGCTGAAGAGCTAAACAGAAACTTCTCAACTGAGGAATTGAGCAAGCCAATGAATACATGTTCTAAATCACTATTAATCAGAGAAATGCAAATCAAATCTACATTAAAATTTCACCTCACTCCAGTCAGATTGGCAAAGATGATAAATATGAACAGTAACAGATGCTGGAGGGGTTGTGGGGAGATAGGAACACTAGCACACTGTTGGTGGAACTTCAGACTGGTAAAGCCGCTCTGGAAAGTCCTCAAAAAAATTAGGGTTGGATCCACCACATGACCCAGCTGTCCCTCTTCTGGGTATTTTCCCAGAGGAGTTAGAATCAGTACATTACAGCAACACAGCAAAATCAATGTTCATAGCAGCATCTACAATGGCTAAATTATGGAACCAACCCAGATGCCCCTCAGTGGATGAATGGATCCAAATATATATACTATGATGTTCTACTCAGCTATTAGAAACAATGATATTATGTCCTTTGAAGATAAATGGATGGCAATGGAAGAAATTATGTTGAGCGAAGTTAGTCAAAATCAGAGAGTAAAGGGTCAAATGTTTTCACTTATTTGTGGAGGCTGGAGCTAAACCCAGGTTTGGGTGAAAGGTCAAGCTCATGTACTAGACTCACCAAAGTCGAAGCAACATATAATTTGAGGGAACCATAGATATGTGGGGGCAGGAGAGAGGCAGGAGAAGGATAGAAAGAGATGGTAGGGAGGAATCTAGAGGGGGAATCAACAATGTAGCTTACTCTTTTTTTTTTTTTAAGAGAGAAGTGGGGGTGAAGAGAAAATCAACTTTGTTTTTTTCATCTGTCCCCTGTATCTCCAACTCTTAGCTGTGCATGTGATGCTGGAGTTTGAACCCAGGTCCTCGAGCATGCCAGGCAAGTGCTCTAACAACTGATCTACCATTTCAGCCCTGTAGCTTACTCTTTACTCCCCTGAGAAGCCAAATAATACTTATGCAATCATTTAATTCTGGAAAACACACACACACACACACACACACGTGCGTATATATGAGCAGGGAGAGATTTATATCTGTTATGGGAGGAAATATAGAAGAGTCAAGAGACTGGGGTGTGGATGATGTGGGGATGATTCTGGAATAGGATTAGGGGCATATCATATTGTTACTACACATGCATCTATCATTATACAACAACTGACATCCTCAATAAAATTTAAAAAATAAATGCATACATAATAAAATAAAACCTAAGATAAAAGGAAAAAAGAAGGGTTAAAGTAGGGGGAAATTTTGGAAAGCCATTGGTCTGGAAGTGCTTCTCAATCAATCACCTGGAGAGTTTATTAAAACACAGGCTCAGATTCTGGAAGTCGGGATGGCCCTGAGAGGCCTACACATGGCCTCCCAGTGTGGCTTGACTATCTCACAGGGTGACAGCCAGAGTCTAAGTGGAAATGTCTTAAGAGCCAATGTACTGAGGGAACAAGATAGAGGCTGCAGGCTTCCCGTGACCTAGCCTGAGAAGCCAGAGTCACATCAGCCATGTTGTCCTGGCTACCAGGTTTAGCGTGGAGGTGAGCTACACAGGGCGTGCACACTGAGCAGCATGGCTTCTTCAGGGTGGTCTCCTTTGGAGAACAGATAGTATAACATACTTCTACCAGAATGTCAGAAATGCCACACTGGGTTAAATTCATGGTCCTCTCTGGTTTTCCTTTGCAAAGACCATGGCTTCCCAGCAAGGATGATCCATTTAAAAACAAAAGTTGGAGGGCTGGAGCGGTGGCTCAGTGGTTATAGTGCTTGCCTGACATGCACAAGGACCCAAGTTAGAACCCCAGCACCAGGTACACAACAAAGTGTCGGAGCAATGAAAGCCACATGAAAAACTAAATAAAATTGATTCTCTCTCTCTCACTGTCCCTCTCCTTTAAAAAACAAAACAAAACAAAACAAAAAAACACAGAATTTGGGGCCTGGAGCGGTGGTGGCCTGGCAGTTACAGTGCTTGACTGGCATATGCGAGGATGCGGGTTCAAACCCCAGCACCATGTACAACAATGAAGTGTCTGAGTAACGAAAACTACGTGAAAAACTAAATTAAAATGATTCTTTTTCTCTCTCTCTCTCACTGTTCCTCTCTTTTTAAAAAACAAACAAACAAAAAAACCCACAAGGTCACTTGCAGATGCATGTTATTTCCCGAGTTGAACTGCACTCATACCTAAGCATTTCTTAGTCCTATCTTTCTTTTCTTTCTTTCTTTTTTTTTTTTTTTAGAGAGAGGGACTGTAAAAGAGAGAAAGAGAGAGAATCGATTTTATTTAGTTTTTCATATGGCTTTTGGTGCTCCGAGATTTCATCGTGTAAATGGTGCTGGGGTTTGAACTCTCGTACTTGCGCATGCCAGGCAGGCACCATAACTGCTGAACCACCGCTCCAGCCCTCTCAATCCTATCTTTATAGCCCGTGCTGCCTCTTAAGGTATGGGTTTCAGGGGGCTGGAGCGGTGGCTTGGCAGTTACAGCACCTGTCTGGCATGTGCAAGTACGCAGGTTCAAACCTCGGCACCACGGACCGAGCAACGAAAGTCACATGATAAACTGAATAAAAAATTGCTTCTCTCTTTCTCTCTCACTGTCCCTCTTTCTTAAAAAATAAAAAAAAAAATAAAAAAATAAGGTATGGGTTTCAAATTCATCTTAAACCCTGGAGCTTTGGGGTTATGATATTGAACCACCATTTATTCCTTTCAATTCTTCACCCTACTCTACTAAACACCAGGGTGTCAGTGGTTACAAAGACAAATGGCCTCTTACTTTAAATTTTTTTTAAAATTTTTTTTTAAGAGAGAAGGACAGTGAGAGAGAGATAGAGACAGAGAGAATCAATTTTTATTGAGTTTTTCACATGGCTTTCGTTGCTCCGACACTTAGTTGTCTATGTGGGTTGCTGGGGTTTGAACCCGTGTACTTGTGCATGCTGGGCAAGCACTGTAACCACCAAGCCACTGCTCCAGCCCAAGCCTCTTACTTTAAGATGGTCTGAGAGTCGGAAGTCTGTGTCCTAACAGCATCGTAAAGGTTGGGCCTCGTACTGTTCTTTGACTGTGGCTAATTTAATTCTAATAAAATTGGGGAGGGAGGAAGGGAAGACCTTAAAAAAGGAACAACACTGGAACAGAAGAGAGTTAAAAACAAAAAGAAGTTTCCCAAGTAGGTACAACCAACAACCAGCATTGCTGGGTGGCACTCAAGCGTCCACACGCGGGGCTCCAGGATTAGAAGTCTCTGGGGCAGCTCACGGCCTGGTGGGGAGGAAAGTTAGTAGGGATTCGGGGAAGCACCATGAAGTGTGTTAGTCAGCTTTTGTTGCTGTGATTGAAATACCATGCTGAGGAAGAAAAGGTCATTTTGGGCTCAGATTCAGAGGTCTCAGTCCACAGTTGGTTGACTCCTTTGCTCTGGACCTGAGGTGAGGCAGAACATTCTAGAGGAAGGGCATGGTGGAGGACAGCTGCTCAACACATGGCACCCAGGAAGCAGAGAGTGAGAGAGGAACTAGGGACAAGCTACGGTCTAGGCATTCCCGCAGTGACCTACTTCCTTCAGCCACATCCCACCTGCCTCCAGTTATAACCCAGTAATCCATTCAAATGATGAATCCATCAAATGAATTAATCCACTGAAAAGGTTTTAGCTCTCCCCATCCAATCATCTTCACCTCTGTACATTCCTTGGTTGCCTAATATAGGAGTTTTGGGGGGACATTAAAGATCCAAACCAGGACCAGGACAGACAGCCTCAGGGAAAAGGGACCTGAGGAGGCACTCGTGGTCACCATCTGTCTTGCGTGGACTCTCCACTCTGCTCTGCATACCTGCTCTCTTCTATTCTGCCCACTCTCGCTGAGTCCCTAATTCTTCACAACTTCCACACTCAAGTGACCTCTCAGTAGCCTCCCCACCTCCATTTCCCTTGCCCATTGAGCTCAAGCACCCACCAATGGCAGAGAACACACCTTGGGGCTGTAATCCAGATTCCTGGGAGAGGCCTCTGGCTGGTCCCGCTCTTCTAGTTGAGCTGAGCATGCTGGTCTGGTCAATAGACTCACCATGTGGGTCAGGTGAGGCAGAACCTTCGAGAAGATGGAGTGCATAGGCAGGGGACTGATAGCTGGTTCACATGGAGTGTGGCCTGTCCGGGGACCAGGGGTTCACAGGTAGGGGGTTGGATCTGGAAGAATCTTGCAGTCCATGCTAAGACATTTAGTCTACATCCCATGGACCATGGTAGCCGTTGGAATGCCATGGACAACGGCTGGGGTGAGCCCATCTGGCATGTGACAGGCAGGGTCCGGACCTGTTTCTAAAGCCTGTTTTCTAATATTTTAAATCGGTTGACAGTATTTAAAACTTTGCAGATGTCACTTACAAATTCAGACTTCTGATTTCTTCTGGCCTATATGAATTCCTGTTAGTGTTCATTGGCATTCCTCCAAGGTCATTTTCTACCCAGTGGAGAGCAGCACCCCTAGCCTGGCAGCATCCTTGCCCAGCTGGCTTGAGTCCTTCAGACTGCAGCCTGGGCTCCCGAGAGCTGGGGTCTGCAGACTGTAGGAATGGCAGGGCCACAGGCAGGAAGACCAGGGAGAAGACAAAGGGATGAATTCTGGATGCAGAGTCAGGGAGCAGAGGGCTTTGACCTCTCCCTTGCAGAAAGTCACCTGAGGACAAATCACCAAGTGGGTGATTCATGTGTTCTGTCTGCTTTTTCTGCAAATGCTTCCCCTTGGTTCAGTGTTAACATGGCATCCTGTGCTCCCTGCCACGCTGCATCTAGGTCCCTGCTCTATCGGACTCCATCCTTCACCAGTTCTCTCCTCATGTCCTCAGTTTATCACCTGACTTTCCCCAATTACATTTCTCTACCTTTCTATCTAGATGACCAGTGTAATTTGACATTCCTGACAATTCCCTTTTCTTGGGGAATGTCTTAAAACATCAGAAGGCACTGAATATAAGAGCCAAGACAGTCCACTTTCAGGTAGTGTGTGGGCCCAGTTACTTTCTCAGAGATCCCATTACATAGCTCAGTGATGTGGGTAACTTTAAGGAAAAGTCGTACGATAAGCGCCTGCAACTAGTGTTCATCCTAGGGCAGGAATTCAATTTACCCAAAAAGAACTACCAGAGGAGGCCTCTGAAATCTCACTGTGTGCCTTCAAACCTCAGCGCCACCATTAGCTAGCTCTGGAGCATGGACATGTCATTTGACCTCTCACCTGTAAATTGGGGATAGTAGGGCCTGCTTTGAGGGGTCTGGGGAGGATTCGTAAATAACATGAGCATGTGCAAAAAGTTTGCTCCAATGCTGGGCCCAGAGCGACTGCCCAGGAAAAAGCAGCCATCCTTAATGCCAACCAGCATCAGAACAGGGGTCTGCTCATCAATTACCCCAAGGCTTCATCACCACCTTTGATGGGTCCTTTGTATTTCTAAGATAAAGAAGTTGATTTCCAAGAAGACCACTGATTTTTTTTTTAAAAAAGTGAAATATGTTGAGTAAACATTTTTATTGTGTTTGCAGTTTGAGGTGGGGGAGGCTACCCTTTGAACTCCTCTTTCACAAATCAAAGTCTCTGGGGTAGGTTTTTAAAAGGAATACTTGCTCTGCTTGATGGCCAGAGTTCAAAGCTCCAGGGGAAATGGCAAATGTGAGCCTTTAATTGCAAACGAAGGCACCAGCGAGGAGGATCTAGAGTCAAGTAAACAAACAACTGATTCCACTATCAGCAGTGTGCTTTTAAAATTCAGTGCCTCCCCCTCCCATTTTATGCACGGATTTGAGTGGGTGGAGCTCAGTTTGGGGCAAGCTGCTGAGGTCCTGAGTAAAGGGGATACCCACAAGGCTCTCCCTCTTCACTGAGTTGTGGCTTATGAAGTTGTCTCTCTGGCATGTCTGTCCCACCCTGTGGGCCAGCTCAAACCAAGGGGTTTTATCCAGAGAATTCCAGTTGTATTTTATTTCTGGAACATAAGATTTTTATCTAAGGTGCTTTCACACAGCTCATAATATTGCCCGCCCTCCCTCTGCATAAACCGAACACTCTCCATTGTTAACACTGCTCACGGTGCAAGGCTGTGCTGGAATTATAGGCCACTTTGTTTGTGCAATAGCTCAGGAAACTTGGCACCATTGATTTGCATCAGTGCCTCCGGAATAGCCTTTGCCTTCTCTTTAAAGATACTATCTAAACTGTGAAATTCATTAAATAGCCCCAGAAATGGATCAGGTTATTTAACACAACAACCCTAATGGCACAATATCTCAGCTGTCCGCACTGATAGCGAACATTGTCTTGGATAGTGTTATCAGCCCAGGACACCCGCTATGAATATTGATCCCGAGCTTGTTATAGCCATCACTGCCATCAGGACAGGTCAGGGTTGGAACCCACCTAGTATCAAGGCAATTTAAAGACAGCACTCAGGCAGAATTTTAATGGCCACGCAGAAAAAAAACAAATCAACTCTATGCACAGAGGGATGGTGGCTCCCTGGATGCGTATGCAAGTGTTACATAGGGACACCCTGGGTATAAATATGTGTGTGAGGGTGTTAGCGAGTCAGACACAGACCTGAGTTATACCTGAAGGGTGGCCTCGTTGCCTCCTGGTCCATCACAAAGCAGATGACCAGAAAATGAATCCCTCAGCCTCTCTGTCTCTGCTGTCCCTGATGGTGGGGGGTGGGAGTTCTTTCTAGGCTAGGTGAACAAGAGACAGCATTTCTATTTCTCTCATGTTCATGGGAGACACAATTGTCCCTTATGTGTCATTTATTGCCAGGAGCCAAGAACTGAACATCAGAATGTACGCAGCCTTGTGTGATCTGAACATACACACGAGAAATGTTGGGGGAAACTAAGGGTAAGAAGAATTTAAAAATACGAAAACAAAAGCATTCTTAAGGATGCATAGTGTTAAAGGATAGGGTCTCTATATGTTCTTGACTTTCCAGTTTGTTGCTTGTCCTATTTTGGCTTCTTTCCTATATTCAACATCTGTAGACTTCATAGGAAAGGTGAGTCATAGCAAAGAAAAATGTAATGAGAAAAAATCCTTTGAGGCAATTTATAAGGTGCAATGAGAAGATCCCATTTAGGCTAGGTCTTCCTTATTCCTTTGGTTGGGGTGTGGGGGCCCTCTGGAATGCCCTCCACCTGCTGTGAAATGGTCTCTGGTTTCTTCCTGGGCAAGGGGTAGGAGGAGGGACTATGGGAGGCCAAATCCAGTATTTCTATTCTGGAATCACCTTATGCAGATCTATTCCTAGCTATCCAGAAAAACCTAAGTACAAAAATATATAAACAGGGGAGGGAAAAGGGAGAAGGGGCCAGGATCAATAGTACAGGGGAGAGGGAAAACAAGGAAGAAAGAAAAAAAAAATCAAGTAAGAATTGTCCAAACAGAGAGCCAACTACCCTGTCTATATTCAGGAAGGGTCCGGATCTCCCCGTCCTGGGCGCTGCCTTTTAGTTCCAGGCTCCCCCCTTCCCCCGCCCTCGGGGTTTCCTAGGGTACATTCCCTCTGGCAGGAGGTGGGCCAGTGGTTGGGCTTGGGCAGAGCACTTCCTTTCCTGGGCTTTAAAAGCACAACCATCTGCTCTTTAGGACTGAAGGGGGCTTGAATTTCGGCAGGGCTTTAAAGTCCGCAGGGAATACAGTAGCCACCTCTGGGAGGGGCCGAAAGGTTTGAATGAGAAAAGCGACGTGGAGCTGGCCTCTAAGGACTCTTCAATAACAGATGGGATTAGCAGCCCCCAGCACTTTAATGGGAGGGTTTCGCCTCCTCTTCCGACTTCTTACCTGCTCAGACAATATTAATTGCCAAGTCATTGTTTGGAAACCACATGGGGCTGAGAAGAAAGGAGCAGCAGAGTTAGAAGTAGCTCTGGGCGGAGGGGCTGGGAAGAGCCTCAGAATTTGCCTCTGAAATAAATGCTTAGTGCTCCCAGACCGCAAGTGACAAAAGATGGAATGTTAGCACGGGTGTGGCTGCTGGAAGCTTCCGCACAGCTGACGCTCGAAGCCCTGGGGGCGGGGCTTCAGGGCTGACGGGGGTCTTTGCAGTAGTTTCTCTTTGATCTTAAATTCAAACCGGACAAGTATCTTTTAACCTTTCCCTTCTTGGGCTGGGAAAGGAAGGGGTCGGAGGTGCAGCCTGTTCTCAGAGACCCAATTTCTGATGCAAATGATGGAATCTGTGAAGAGTGCCTGACGGGGGCATCAAGGGTTGAGCTGTGTGGGTCACAGCAAACTAGGATAGCCACCCTCAGTCCTGTCACCTGGCCTTGTGCCCGCAGCCTGCCTGGCAGAGAGGGTCACCTCTCCCAAACATTTGGTGCTCTCTGGCCCCGCTTGTCTCCTAGATGGAAGGGAAAGACAGATAAAGTGCAGAATTTTACTCCATTTCCCAGAAAGAAGGATGTTCTGGGGGTGGGGTGGGGGAAGCACTGTTCCAGCCCTCTGTCACCAAATAACAGCGACCCTGGGCAGGTCACTGCTTATCTTTGAATCTCCATTTCTTCATCTTTAAAACGCGGACGGAGGTCTGTGCCAGGCCACGCCCACCTCACTGGGATTCCCAGGGAATCAAGAGATCTAGAAAGTCCAAGGGCTTGGTAAACTGTAAACTGTGAGAAGGAGAGGCTCTAAACTACCAGGTAAATGGGTGTGAAGCCGGCCGGGCGGGAGATACCGTCTCCAAGTCAGGGACAGGTGCCCCGGGGAAAGCGCAGCGGTTTCAAGTCAGGTGTGTGCGTGTGTACAGCGGGGCTCCGCGGGACCTAAGCTTGCCCAGCGCACTCTCCCAGTCCCTGCGGTGGGGCAGAGGCTCGCTGTCCTCGCGGGCCGGGCGCGCGCACAGGCTCCTGGAGGCTCCCGCTGGCCCAGAGCAGCGGCCGGGGCTGGCGTTGGTTCTGAGGCTGCCGAGGGCGCGCCGTGCACGTGGCGGGTGTCTGGGCCGCGCCAGTGCCAATCGGCGCGCAGCCCCCCGCGGTTCTCTTCCCGCCCCGCCTCCCCGCCCCCTCCCCAGCTTCACTTGGCCCGGCGCTCCGGATTCGCGATTAGAGAGCTGCGGCCGTGCCGACGGCAAGCGAGAGCACGCCATCCCGGACCCCGCACCGCCGGCCTCCGGCCCGCAGGCGGCGGGTATGCTGGCATGGCAGGACGGCGGGGCCAAGGCGGCTCCCTCCCACCACAAGATCTCCTTCTCGGTCTTGGACATCCTGGATCCGCAGAAGTTCACCCGCTCTGCGCTCCCCTCCGCGCGCCTCGCTCCCCGGGAAGCCAAGAAAAGTTTGGTGGAGGCCGAAGCAGGGAAGGACGCCAGCCCTGGGGACCCGGTCAGACGGCAGGAGACCCCCCCTGGTAAGAGTAAGAGGCGGGGTTGCACAGCGTGTGTGCGGGGAAGTGTCAGGGCCTGGTTAAGGGCTCTTAACCGCATCTTCGAAAAGAGAGAAGGCGTCCAGGGGCAGGTGCGAAGTGTGGTCCCCGCCTCGGAATAGACTGAGGCCAAGAGGAGGCTCCCAGCATTCCTGGGCAGAGATTTGCAAAAGCAGCCTCAACCCTGCACGCACGCCCAGCTCTGGCTGCTCGCGGTGGAAACCAGGCCCACTCATATAACCTGCATTTAATGCGCTTGCCACGTGCGAGAAGCTGGGCTGGGAGCCGGGATAAAGGTAATGAAAACTTTAAAACCTTTTACATAGCATGCGGGAACTGAGGCTATGGCCTGTGTCCATGGTCTCAGTGAGCAAACTGGTCAGGTTTTAATCACTGGGAGACACCGGCAGAGACGGCTGCCTGACCCAGGCGGGGCTGTGGCGATGGGAAGCTTTTGATGCTTTCTCCTGGAAACCCTTTTGGATTTAACCCCTGACGCTGAAGGACATCTGAGGAAGGGACCAGGAAACTTTTGAGGGTGGAATTAAGGAGGAAAGACAGAAAGACTAGTTGGGTGGGACTTGGGTATGAGATTCCCTGGAGGGACGTGGAGGGTTGGTCCCCAGGAGGCTGGCTACCGCCCAGCCTCCTCCTCCTCTCCAAGTTTGGTGGTAATTGTCTGGGGCCCCTGGCGCCTCTGGCGGCCGCGCTTGAGCCCGGGCCACCGGAATGGTAATTGTTCAGACCGTCTCTCCGAGGGGCCGCACTCCCCTTCCCCCACCCCCTTGATCGATATTCTATTACTGGCGCCTGCATATCTCCTGCCCGCAGCTTGCAGGTACGGACTTCAAACCCCCTTTCCCTGTCTGATCCTAATATTGTTCGATTAAAACTTACCTTTAATAGATGACATCTATCGATCCGGCCCCGCACAAATCTGAAACTCTATTAACACGGCAGGAGAGAGAAGATGGGAAAGGGGGAATTTCTCTTTAAAGCGGGGGGGGTTAGGGGGGCTTAATAACTTCTTTAATTGCTAGGAGTCCCATACCAAAATAGGCTTCTGGGGACTGGGGAGGCGCAGCACCAAACGCATTCGACGTCTCGTGGTCTTAAAGTACCACGACTTCCCCCAAAGGTCACTGTTCTTTCTTGGTGCGGGTTGGGTTGCCATTCATTCGACACATACTTCTTGGACGCTTACTTGGTGGCAGATTGGTAAAGGGCAAGAGGACACCGTACCCCTAAATTTGCTTGCAAGCATGTGGGTCGGGGGTGAGGGGAGCGCGATGTTTGAAAGCTCTGGGAACCGGGGCTTGGCTTAGGGGGAGAGCTGAATCCTCTGAGGACGCGGAAGAGGTAGGGGACCTGGACTGGCCAGGTCGTTCCGGGCTTCTGGTCACCTCCCCCTTTTTCCTTAGACGCTGCGGGCCAAGGCGCCGATCCGGCGTCCCCTCTGGAAGGATCGGAGGCGGAAGAGGAAGAGGAGGACGCCGAGGACTTGGGACCAGCGCGCTCGGGGGAGCGGGCCGCACGCTTGCAGGTGGGCCCTGCACGCTCCCCGGAGGTCCGGGCGTTGGCGTTGGCGACTGGGGAGAGCAAAGCGGACGGTGAAGGCGTCCTCACTGGTTCGCCCGGCTCGCCCGGCTCCCCGAGGCCCCGGCGCCGGCGCGCTGAGCCCAACTGCGCCAAACCGCGGCGCGCGCGCACCGCCTTCACCTACGAGCAGCTGGTGGCCTTGGAGAACAAGTTCCGGGCCACGCGCTACCTGTCGGTGTGCGAGCGTCTGAACCTAGCGCTGTCGCTCAGCCTCACTGAGACACAGGTCAAAATCTGGTTCCAGAACCGCAGGACCAAGTGGAAGAAGCAGAACCCGGGCGCCGACGGCGCGACGCAAGGGGGAGGCGGCGCCCCCCAGCCTGGGACGCCCGGCGCGGCGGCGGGGACCTGCGGCGGCAGTGGCGCGGGAGGGAGTCCCGGCCCACCGGGCCCTGGCACTCTGCCCTTCCAGACTTTCCCCTCCTACTCGGCGGCCAATGTCCTCTTCCCAGCCGCAGCCGCCGTCTCCTTCCCGCTGACGCCCGCCGCCGGGAGCCCCTTCGCGCCCTTTCTCGGGCCCTCCTACTTGACCCCATTCTACGCTCCGCACCTATGAACCCGGAGTCCCCGGGGTCCCCTCTTGGTCGAGACGCACGAGTGTTTGGCTTCGTGGTTTGACCCCCTTTCGGAGGGGCGTGCGCGGACCGCCCCCTCCTGGTGTGCAGGTGTCTGCGCGCCCCTTTCTTTCCAGATGCGGGACTCGCCACCAGAGGGCGGGGAGAAGCTGCGTGTTGGAGCCTGGCCGCGCCCCTTCCTGCCGCGCGGATCCCAGCCATCACTGGGGCCACAAAGGGGTCGGACGCCAAGGCTGTCCTGTGTTCCTTCCGTTCCTGGACTTTGCTCTTTACTTTGTGTCAGGTTTAATTCAGTCCAAGCGCTCTTTTTTAAGAGTCGGGGTATTTGGTGCTGGGCTAACAAAGGTGCCAGGATGAAGATGGGAGGGAGTCAAGACTAACCGTGTACCGGCTGCTCGCACCTAGGACAGAATCTTCTAAGATTCCAGCCCATTCAGAGAGGAGACGCTTTCCCGTCTCAATGTTACCCTCGAGATGCTTGGTTATTGTCTCAAACCCAGCGTCTGATCCCAAATCCAGAAACAAAGCTGGAGAGAGCTGGGCCCGTGGTGCACACACTACCGCTGTGACACGACAATTTATTTAAATGCATAAACCAACATCTCTAGATCTTCGTTTAAGATTCGGACTCGTGCACAGTGCAGTTTCTAACGGACTGCCCAGGTTACTTTTGAGAGAATGGGTACTTTATTTTTCTGAGTAGCCCGGATGTTTGTTCTAGGAGGTGCCTCGCAGCATTTTGGGCTAGACTTGGCTAAAGTAGACCACCCTGCACTGCAGGTTTCGAGAGCAGCTTGGACAAACCACAGCAGTGGCTCCAGATGCATAACTAGGATAATGAAGGGAGAGAAAATCTGGAAGTCCGTGCTGAGGCTGGCTAATTTGATGTGGTTTGATACAAACTTCAGTCCTGGCTAAAATGCCTGTCCCTGCAATTCCCTGCTCCCAGTGAACCAAGCTGGGAAGAGCAAACTCCACCGGCACCCACTGC
>PVKS010030453.1:0-24374 GCA_004027875.1 Aplodontia rufa
TGGTCTAGACTTAATCAATTTCAGCAACCGCAGAGCTGGCTGAGTGCCGGAGCCCAGACGGGAGGGTCATCATAGGGCACCGAAGTGTTGGCATAGGGGACAGCCTAGCATCTGAATCAGGGACCGCCCCTGGGTTTCTCCATCTGTAAAGGGACGAGGTTGCTCCTCGAAGCTGCTCTTAGGACAAGGCAGGTGCAGGCTCTGGGTTCAGGCAGCAGCCAGGTTCAAATCCCCACCTGCCACAGACAGGCGGTGGGTCCTAGGTTTTCCACCTTTGAATAAGCAGTCTCCTCCTCCGGGAGATGGGGAAGGCGGTGCGTCCCCCGGAATCAGTGGGGAAATGAAATCCGATGACAGTGGTGCGGCCCAGGTAGGCCTCGGTCGAGGGAGGCCCTGTCGCTCCTTGTGGCTGGCAGGGTGATGGAGTTCAGGAACTCGTGGCCGGCCTCCGGCTCTCACCCCTGGGAACCCACGAGGGGCAGGACTGGGGCCACAGGTGCGCACGGTGTCCCCAGAGGCGGATGGAGGCGGATGCTGGTGGGCAGCGGGAAGGTGCTGGAAAGGTCGCGCTTCTGCACGGCTGGGGTCCTCAGCGATCCGAGGGGTGCCGGGGCGCCGGGTGCCGGGGAGCGGCCGCCCCTGGCCCCTCCGTCCTTATCAGCGATGGGCCGATAAGCGGTGACCGGAGGCTGCGCGCTAATGGAGCTGCTCGGTTCCGGCGGATCCCGCCGTGTTTGCGGGAGATAAGCCGTCGCGGCGCCCGGCTGGGTACACAGACGCCACTTAGCTGCGCAAACAGCCCCGGCCGCCTCGCCCGGGCCGCTGCGCGCTGGGGCGCAGGCCACCTACGCAGGGGTGAGGTGCAGGCGATCGCCGTCCAGCCGTGGGGTCCGGCTGGCGTCAAAGGCCCTGCGAGGGGGAGCTGGAGACTGCGTGGCCGGAGGGTGGGCATGGGGACACCGGTGGGGGGGATCTCAGGGACTGTGCCTGTGCTGTGTGCACCTTGGGGCGTCACCTCCTTCAGCGCCCCCTCCAGGCGGGATGTCCCCTCCCCGCAGCTCCATCCCCCAAACTCTCCTTGCCTCCTACTCCAGCTATCTCTAGAACCCCACCCTCCCCTTCTCCTTAGAACAGCCCTTAAAGGAGGTCGGAAGGTCCTCTGAGGTAAGCACCAAATAAATAACTGTCCCCACCTCTTGGCATTAACAGGTGCCTGTTAAGGTAGCCTGGCCCCAGGCCTCAGGCTTGCACACCCAGCTGAACACAGAGTCCAGCTTGCCGGCATCAGGCATGAGGCTTACTGATAGGTTAGCTCATCAGCAGACAATTCTTTGTCTAATTTTGTCTTTCCTGCCTATCCCTGCCACATGCCCAAATCTTCTTTCTCCACTACTGCCCCTGCTTCCACCACAACGTGGTGAAACTCTTTCTCTGGTTTTGGCCTGACTCCTGCCTGTAAGTCTGCCAAGAACAGGTGTCCAGGCTGTACACTTCACAAGTGCAGCGATCTCTGGGGCATGGTTCACACTGCAGACACAATGCGTGCATAAGTGTGTGCTGTTGTCCTGGTCAATCCTGAGTCAGTACGGGAACCCCTCTTACAAAAACTCACACGGGCACTCAGGGTCCTATTCGGAAAAACAGACTGTAACATACAGGCAAGGGTTTCATCCTCTGAGCTGTGTCTATCCCGTCTTCTGAAGTGGCTTCTCCCGCTGCTCTGACACCCTCAGAGACAGCCTTCATCTTGGAAGTGGGGCTGCTTGCCCATTAGTATTGACCAAGTATTTAGAGTTGAGGGGCGAGGGCTGGGGATGAGGCCCATTGGTAGAGTGCTTGCCTAGCCTGCCCCCAGTTCTAGGATTCTATCCTAGCATCACCACAAACAAACAACAGCAAAACCAGCACTGGGGCTCATGTGTGTGGGTGACAGTGTGGCTGTTCCCAAAGTGGTAATCTCATCTAATCTCCCACTTACACATGCTAAGCACGCGCTCTGCCACTGAACGACGCCTCCGCCTCCTGCCCCCGCTTTCTCCTCTAATTCCTGAGCGGTTACATATGTTCTGACTGCTGATTAACATGGTGGTGCAGCGGAGCACACCTGTAATCCCCGCCACTCGGGAGGCTGAGGGAGGAGGATCACAGTTCAAAGCCAGCCTCAGCAACTCGCAACTTAGCGAGACCCTATCTCAAAATAAAAAAAATAAAAGGGCTGGGGATGTGGCTCAGTGGTTAGGTGCCCCTGGGTTCAATCTCTGATATTCCGCCCCACCCCAAATTAAAAAAAAATTTTTTTTGGAAATTGATGCATTCAACTGTATTGTTCATGTCATTAAGAGAATCAAAAGGCACAGAGTGGGAGAAGCTATTGATTGGTAAGGGTCTCATATCCAAAATATATAAAGAGCTTTTTACAAATCAATAAAAAGATAAGTCAAAAGAAAGACAGGCGAAAGACTTGATTGAACAATACACAAAAGAAGATATTCAAGCAGCTGAAAAACATATGAAAAGACATTTCGCTTGTTAATCATCAGATAAATGCAAATTACAACCAGAATGAGGTACCATTACACACCTACCAGTGGCTAAAGTGAGAAAGACAGATAATACCAAGTATCAACAAGGATGTGGAGCTACCAAACTCCCATACACCGCTGGAGGGAGTGGGAAGTGGTACAGCCACTCTGGGAAATTGGCCATAGCAACTTAAAGCTTAACGTAAATGTCTGTGTAAACCCATCCTACAACCCAGCAGTCCTAGGTATATATACTCAACAGAAATACGTACACAGGGTCACCAGAAGACACTTTCAAGAATATCATAGGTACAGGAGTCATAACATCCCCAAACCAGAAACTACCCAAGTGCCTGCAACAATAGAATCCATAAATGTGATATGTTTACCAGCAGAATATTATACAGCAATGATAATGAACAAATTATAACTACACACAACAACACGGGTGAAGTTCATAAACATGATGTTGAGCAAAAGAAGGATCCTGGCTATGTGACTGTTTATGTGTCAGAAATCAGGAGAAATGGTTACCAGAGGCAGGGAAGTGGTGGGGAGTGGGTACTAGGGGGACTTCTAAGGGACTCATAATGTGATCTGTTTCTTAAGCTGGGTGCTGGTTACCACTGATGTGTTTAGTTTGTGAAAATCCATTGAGCTGAACATTTACAATCTGTTTAATGTATGTGTGCTTGGCTTCAATAAAAAGTTGAAGTGTTCTCTTAAACATTTATGGAGCTGCCATTTGGATGAATTTAAGCTGTGTCTACTGATTCAATGCTCGTGGCCCTGACATTTCCCCCTCTTCCTCTTCTGTTGCTGGGGCTCATCCGGCTACTTCCATTCCCTTTCCCCACAGTCTGGCTTGTGTCTGGTTGCTCAGATTGTGCAAATTGTAAAATGTTTTCTATTTTTAATTTGATTTTATTTTTTGTATAAATTATATTCTAGCACATATTTAAAAATTTTTTAGAGAAAGATGTACTTTGAAATTTTTTCCCTTTTTTTTTGTACCAGGGATTGAACCCAAAGGTACTTAACTACTTATCCACATTCCCAACCCCTTTTATTATTTTTTAAAAATTTCAGACAGGATCTAGGGCCTCGCTAAGTTTCTGAGGCTGGCTTTGAACTTGGGATCCGCCTCCCTCAGCCTTCCAAGCTGCTGGGATTACAGGTGTGTACTACCGCACCCAGCTGCTTTGAATTTTTTTTTTTTTCTTACAAAGATTTTGTATCAGAGCCCGGCCTGGTGACCCAGGTCTGTAATCCCAGCTACTCCGGAGACTGAGGCAGGAGGCTCACGAGTTTGAGGTCAGCCTCTGCAATTTAGTGAAAGTATATCTTAAAATAAAATGGGGGAAAAAAAAGTTGGGTTGGAGGGCTGGAGTGGTGGCTCAGCGGTTACGGTGCTTGCCTGGCACAAGGAAGGATGCGGGTTCAACGCCACGTACACAACCAGTTGTCTGAACAAAGAAAGTTACATGAAAAACTAAATAAAGTTGATTCTCGCTCTTTCTCTCTCACTGTCCCTCTCTCTCTCTCAAAAAAAAAAAAATTCAGTGGGGCACTGGGGGGTGTGGCTCAGTGGTAGAGCACTTGTCCAGCGTGTGCAAGGCCTGGGTTCCATCCCTAGGACCGAAGGGGATAAAATGATGGTGTATCTGCAGCGAAGTCCTTGCTTAGAAGCTGTTTATTAGGATTACATTCAGCCATGAATAATGAAAAATGCAAAGTAACAGTGCTCTAAAACCAGGGGTTCTCAAACTTGAGCACACATGGAAGTTACTCAAGTGCTTATGAAAATACAGTTGCTTGGCCAGGCGGGGTGGCGCATGCCTGTAATCCTAGCATCTTGGGAGGCTGAGGCAAGAGGATCGCAAGTTCAAAGCCAGCCTCAGCAACTTAGCCAGACCCAGTCTGAAAATAAAAAATAAATATAAAAAGGGCCAGGGATGTGGCTCAGTGGTTCAGTGCCCTTGAGTTTGGTCCCCAATACCAAACAAAAGAAAGAAAGAAAATTTAGTTGCTAGGCCCCAGCTCCAGAAACTGATTCAGGAAGTCCAGGATAAGACCTGAGAATGCGTGTTCCTAATTATTTGCCAGGTAATGCTGCTGACCTTGCAACCACACCTTGAGAAGGTCTGCTTAAGCACATCAGGGTTTATGGTCTCATGTAAGAATTTCATAGGTTGGTGGCTCAAGACTGGTGTGGCAGTGAATTGTCAGGGACCCAGAGACTTCTAAGTTTTTCACTCGGGTATTAACCTCATGGTCCAAAATGGCTCCTTGAGCTCCAGCCATTAGGAACTCATTTCAGCAGATGGGAAGGAAGAAGGGGAAGAATAAAAGCATAATTTTGCGGTGTTTTAAAGTGCCTTTCAGGGCCCTTCATAGAAATTACAAATACCATTTCCCCTTGCAATTCATTGGCCAGAACTTGTTCATACTACACATGAGTGTGTGTGTCCATACATGCACAGAGACACAAAAAAGCATGATTTGTAATAGGGGAGGCTGGGAAGTGTGGTTGTTAAACTCAGGATGGCCAGGTGTCAGCGAAGCCAAGGGCTATCTGACCAATGAAGTAGGGAAGAGCAGACACTGGGGACAGCCAGAGAGCACATCTTCCCACTCCATCCGCCCAGGGTCACGGAGTCGGGACTGGGGCAGGGCCCAGGCTCAGCAAGGTAAGAGTAGGTGACCTTCGGTAAGGCAGGTCTCTTCCCTCTTTGTGCACCATTTCCTCCTCTGTGAACCGAGGCTCTGCTCAGGTCTTATCCAACACACACTTAGAGTCCCTTCCCCAGCCTGGCACTGCTGAGAACCAGGGATGGAGGATAAAGCAAGGACTCTAGGCTCCCAGGGCCCACAGTGCAGGGTGATGGACAAGTCCCTGGCCCTTCTGGCAGGGTGGCAGGCCATGCCAGAGGGAGCAGAGACAGGGCCCCTAACGAACGGGATGGGTGGTAGGTGGGAGGTGACTCAGTGTAAGAAGAGGATGTGAGTGTGATTGACCAAAGCTTAGTCCTCCCGAGAAGTTCAGCTTTTCCTGCAGGCGCAGACCCCAAGAGGGGGCAGTGGAGTGTGATTCTGACGTCCCCAGCAGCAGAGGGAATCCTGCAGGACAGTGGCTAAGGGGCTTAAGATTAGGGGATGTACCAGGGATTGAACCCACCTGCACTTAACCACTGAGCCACATCCCAGCCCTTTTTATTTTTCATTTTGAGACAGGGTCTTGCTAAGTTGCTTAGGGCCTTGCAGGGCTGGCTGTAAACTCGTGATCCTCCTGCCTCGGCCTTCCCAGCTTCTGGGATCACAGGTGTGGGCCATGGCACCCAGCGTGAGGTTTTCGATATTTTCGGCCACTCCTCCTGGAAGTATACGTTCTTTTTTCCAACCTGGCTGCAGCACTGGGGATGAACCAGGGCCTCACATGTGCTTGGCAAGTGCTCTGCCACTGAGCTCCTCAGCCCTGTAAGGTTGGCCACGCAACCCCCGAGGTCCACAGGCCCTGCGCCCACTGAGCTGGAGATCATCTCTATGCTGACTGGTGGTGGCTTTTCCTGAATGGCCCTAACTCTGTAGCACAGAGCAGGAGCAACACCCCTGCGGTGGTGGCAGAGGCAGTTCTGAGTCTGGCGCAGGGTGAGGAGGGAGCCAGGGCAGAGCAGAGCAGGAGGGTGCAGGAGGCTCGCAGGTGTGCCCTGCGGAGGGCCAGGGCTGCCGTGGCAGCAATGGGCAGGCAGGAGACACGCTGCAGCCCCGTGTCCCCTGGTGGGGGTAGCACCCCCGTGTCCCATTGGAGGTCCCTGAGAGGACCCTCGGGTGCTCACCGCTGGCTCAGCCTCGTGCCCGCTGCGAGGCAGCAGGAGGAGGAGCGGTGGGTCATTTTCTCCTTGTCTCCTCGATCCACCATCACCCTCCACCCCACTCTCTGATGGATGGCACAGAATGAGTCACAGCTAATGGCTTTCCATGGAGTCCTTGCAACTAATGAAGCTGCTAACGAATAACTGAGTAAATGAGTCGTGGCCATCCGTCACTGTCTCCACCTCTCCCCCGCAGCAGCTGATGGACTTGGGGACCCAGGATGGGGAAGGGACCTGGAGGAGGTGGAAGGGGGGAAAGGCAGAGAGATCTGACAGGCTCTGGGCAAAGGAGGAAGAATATGAGGTGGAGGCAGTCGGGGAGAGGCAGGTGGCAGAGACGTGGAGAGAGGAAGAGGGCTATGTGGGTAGGGTGGATGAGGGTCCCCTTTGGTACCAGGCACTGCAGCACAAAGACAGAAAGCCCTGGCCTATACCTTGCAGAGATCACGGTCTACACAGACAGCTTTAACTGTCAAAAGATGCTGCTGACCCAGGCTTTATTATTCCCTTTTCACAGCGAGGCTCAGAGAGGTCAGGGAACATTTCCACAGTCACACAGCTGACAATCATATATAGGATTCAAACTCAGAACAGTCTGACTCCAGAGTCCAGACCCTTTCCCCCACTCTTGGGTTTGTGAATATGTGGAAAGAAAAGGCATGATCAGAAACAACTAACAAATGACTCTGGGTTGATCTGATTTTCAGAGTTGATGGAATTATTTGGTCCGAGGTGGGGGTGCTGCAAGCTGCCTGGGTCTGGACTTCAGCAAGGCGCTCAGCAAAATCCCCCCTGACATCCTGTGGACACAGGGTGATGTGTGGGCCAGCTGGCTCAGGGCTGGAAGGATTTCTAACTGGATAGGGCTCTGAAAACAGTGGCTGGCAGGGCCAAGTGGGAGGTAGTAGGAAACCACAGAGCCCTGTCCTTGGTCCTGCGCTGATTAATGGTTTTTTTCCTCTCCCCTGCACCCCATCCCCTTTTTATTTTTAAATATCCAACTAATATATGTCTGCTGTAGAAAAATGTGAACTGTAGATAAAAAGAAATTTTAAAAAATTAGCCAGGGGGCTGTAGTGGTCGGTCAGTGGTTATGGCATTCGTGGGGACGTGGGTTCGAACCCCAGCACCAAGTACACAACTAAGTGTCGGAGCGGTGAAAGCCACATGAAAAACTAAATAAAATTGATTCTCTCTCCCTCTTTCTCTCTCATTGTTCCCCTCTCTCTTTAAAAAAAAAAAAGTTAGCCGGGTATAGTGATGTGTGCCTGTAGTCCCACCAACTCAGGAGGCTGAGGCAGGAGGATCACAAGTTGAAGGCTAGCCTCATCAACTTAGCAAGACCTCCACCAAAATGCTATAGTTGTAGCTCCATGGTAAAATGCCTCTAGGTTCAATTCCCAGTACCAAAAAAAAAAAAATATCAACTCACCTAAATTTCAGCAACCCCCTTTTTGAACAGTCTTTTCAACTTCCTTAACTTTAAAAATTTTCATAGTGAAATGCTGGGGCTAAATGTCCCACTACAACAGGCTCACTCGCTGTTCACATTTACATCCTGCCGATCTCTTTACGGCAAACAATCAAACGCAGCCTGGCACTGGGCACTCACGGTGAGCTGGTGACAGTACTCAGCGCTGTCTTTCTGTCCCGACTCCCAGCCACCTACCCGTGCTTTTACCTTCTACGTTTCACAGATGGAAAAACAGAGGCTCAAGATGAAGTAAACTTACCTGGGCCGTAGAGACCCGCTGAGGAACTGGGGCAGGGTTGGGACCAGGCTTTGCCCTGCGGCACTGGAGACGGCTCTGCACTTGGACGTGACACGCTCCTTAGGTGCGGGTGGCTATGGCGTCCGGGCCCCAGTCTGTGCTGGGGGCTGTTGGCACAGGGTGATGGCCAATCTACCCCTGGCTTCCACAGAAGCTTCGAATGTGAGCCCAGGGCCTGCTCATGACCCAGGAAACGCAGGGATTATTTAATCAATTTATTTATTTTGGTACCAGGAATTGAACCCAGGAATGCTTAACTGTGAGCCATGTGGCTGGAGCGGTGGCTTGGCGGTTACGGCGCTTGCCCGGCATGTGCAAGTACACGGGTTCAAACCCCAGCACCCACGTACACAGCTAAGTGTCAGAGCAATGAAAGCCACGTGAAAAACTCAATAAAAATTGATTCTCTCTCTCTCTCTTTCTCACTGTCCTTCTCTCTTTAAAAAACGAACAAACAGTGAGCCACATCCTCAGCCCTTTTTTTAAATTTTAATTTTTTTTTTAAAGAGAGAGAGAGGAAGAAAAGACAGACAGGGAGAGAGAGAGAGAGAGAGAGAATCAACTTTCTTTTTTTTTAAATCTGGTTTTGTTTTTCTGACAGTGTTGTGTACGTGGTGCTGGGGCTTGAACCTGGGTCCTTACTGATACTAGGCAAGTGCTAGGTAACAGCTGAGCCATTGGTTCAGATTTTTTTTTTTTTTTGAGACAGGGGTTCCCTAAGTTGCTGAGGCTGGCCTTGAACTTGCAAACCTCCTCCTTCAGCCTCCCGAGTCACTGGGATTAGAGGAATGTGCCACCATGCCCAGCAGCAAGCACTTTTTGAAAGATTATAATTTTCCAGGATTTGTTCTAGCATTTTAGAGATAACTTTAAAAATATTTATTTTTTAAATTTTTTTTTTTTTTAAAGAGAGAAACAACTTTATTCAGTTTTTCACATGGCCTTAGTTGCTCCAACACTTAGTTGTGTACGTGGTGCTGGGATTTGAACCCGGGTCCTCATGCTTGCCAGGCAAGCGCTGAAACCGCTGAGCCACCGCTCCAGCCCCTATTTTTTAAATTTTTTATAAAGAGAGTGGGACAGAGTGAGAGACAGAAAGAGAGAATCAATTTTTATTTAGTTTTTCATGTGGCTTTCGTTGCTCTGAAACTTTGTTGTGTACGTGGTGCTGGGGGTTTGAACTTGTGTCCTTGTGCATGCCAGGCAAGCGCTGTAACTGCTAAGTCACTACTCTAGCCCCTTTCAAAGTGTTTAAAAAGAAACACAGAAAAAAAATGATTTATTAGTTGCTCTATGAATTTTAACACAGATACAGATTCTTACAACTACCCCTATAATTAGGACACAGAATAATAGAACATTCCTTCCCCAATTTTTGTGTGTGTGGTGCTGGGGATTGCACCCAGGGGTGCTTTACCACCTCGTTGCATTCTTAGCCTTTAGTATTTTATTTTGAGACAGAGTCTCACTAAATCCCTGAGGCTGACCTCAACTTGCGATCCTCCTGCCCCAGCCTCCCGCATCACTAGGATGGCAGGCCTGTGTCGGTGCACAATGCTGAGCCATCGTCGCATCGCCAGGAGAAATTCCACTTGGTTATGGCGCATATTTCTTTTGCTACTTTGCTGGGTTCAATTTGCTGATATTTAATTGAGGATTCTCGTATCTATATTTACGAGAGATACTGACCCGTAATTTTCCTTCCTCACGACACCTCTAGTTCTGGTATCGAGGTGGCCTTGTAAGTGAGTCGGGGCATTTGCTTCCATTCTGCTCTCCGGAAGGTGCTGTGTTAGATCAGAGCTGCTTTTTCTTTAGTTGCTCTGCTGTGTTGTATATTTCTTGTAACTGTGCCCTTGTTCAGGGCCAAGTTGCGAGAGAGAGAGAGAGAGAGAGAGAGAGAGAATCAATTTTTATTGAGTTTTTCACATGGCTTTCGTTGCTCTGACACTTAGTTGTGTACGTGGGTGCTGGGGTTTGAACCCATGTCCTTGCGCATGCTGGGCAAGCACTGTATCCTCCGAGCCACTGCTCCAGGCCCCCAACACTTTTTATGTTTTACTTTGAGACAAGGTCTTGCTAAATTGCTTAGCACCTCCCTAAGTTGCTGAGGCTGGCTTTGAACTTGCGATCCTCCTGTCTCAGCCTCCCAAGTTGCTGGGATTACAGGTGTGCACTACTGTACCAGGTCAAAACTCTCCCACCTTGTGAAGAAGCTACTCTTATGATATATATCTATGACTGCCAAAATGGTGACACATAGAGGTTAAGTAACTTGCCCAAGATCACACAGCCACTAAGTGACCAACCCAGCCATCTTGGCCCCTGAGCTTGTGGTCAAGATCAACAGCAGAAGGGAACTGGATGTTGTAGCGCAGGGGTGTGGGGTTTGGTGCTCAGTCGGATGTCACTCATCCCTTGGGCCACGAGGTAGATGATCTATAAAGATCCGGCCTTCAGTGGGATAGGAATAGATTTTTTGTTTTGTTGCTGATTTTGGTACTGGGGATTGAACCCAGGGGTGCTTTACCAGAGCTATATCCCAAGCCCTTTTATTTATTTTATTTTATTCTATTTTTTTGTTTTGAGACAGGTCCTCACTAAGAGCCTGGCCTCTAATTTGTGATCCTCCTGCCTCAGCCTCCAGAGTTGCTGGGATTACAGGTGTGCACCACTATGCCTGGCAGGAACAGTCTTTTGTCTTCAAGAGCCTGTGTGTCTGTGTACGTGTGTTTACATATGTAACTGCATGAAAATCACACAGCCACGGAAAGTGAGGCTGTGGATCTCTTCATTCTGCAAATATAACTTGAGTGCCACCATGTACCACGTGTGTTCCAGGCTCTGGGGAGACATCCAGGAAGAAAACAGAACCAACGCCCTCGTAGATAGACTACGTTCCAATAGACAATCAATAAACACACAGATAAGTTAATTATGTAGCATAATAGAAAGCAGTGAGGGCCAGAGGAAAAGCAGGACAGGGCAGGACAGGAGGCCTGGAGTGCCAGGCACCCCTACAACAGCCAGGGTGGGTGGAGGCACAGAGGACAGAGGCTGGGAGATGGGCAGGGGGATGGAGCCCTACTGGAGCTGAGTGTCAGAGGCACCAGAGGGCCCAACAATGAACGCAAGGAAAGACAGACAGAAGTGGCCTCACTATTTTTTTAAAGAGAGAGGGACAGTGAGATAGAGAAAGAGAGAGAATCAATTTTATTTTAGTTTTTCACATGGCTTTCATTGCTCTGACACTTAGTTGTGTCCGTGGTGCTGGGGTTTGAACCCGTGCACTCGCACATGCCGGGCAAGCACAGTAACCACTGAGCCACCGCTCCAGCCCCCTACGCCTCTTTTAAAACTTGAGTTTCTGCATCAACAGTTTGGGACTCTTGGGACTGTTGGGTCCCTGAGACTTTTAGGCTTAGACAGGGGACCTGGTCCCTAAGAACAGGAGCATTGTGTCTGGAGAGGACTCGGATATGCACTCACCTCCCAGGATCTGAAACTCGGGCCCCTGACTATCTGAATTCAGGGTTCATGATACATAATAGCATATTATCTTATTGATTTAAAAAATTCTTTGTTAATTATTTGACTTACTAAAGTAAGACATATACCCTATAAGACATTCACACTCTACAGCAAACATAGAAAGTGTTGGAGGAGTCCTGATCTGGATATTAGCAGGTCTGAGTTCTTGACTGGTTTTTTGAAAAGTTGAAGTGGGTCACAAAAACAGATCCACATCTGCTTTACCGTCTTCACACGCTCGGCCTCTGCTCCTCCTTTGGGTCCCTTGCCTGGAATTTCCCTTTCACTTTCTGGCATAAATCACACCCACAATCCCGCAATTCATCACCTACTATTTCTGGTTTCTTTCTTTCAAAAGGGTGAGAACTTAAAGCAAGTGAAGCAAGTTTTCACAGGTTGATACAGAATCCTTCTAGCTGATTAGGATTTTCCCGGAATATTTTATAGATCTCGTCTACACCCAGTTCTGTTGGTGTGGCTAATATCCCTCTGGAGAGATGTGGCCACTTCTCAATGATGACAGTGGCTTGCTTGTTATGCTCTTCTTCATTTTGGGCTGAACCACAGTATTTTTATTTTTATCTTTTTGGTACCACAGATTGAATCCAGGGACGCTTAACCACTGAGCCACATCCCCAGCGCCACCCGCCCCCATCACCTTTTAATTTTGAGACAGGTCTTGCTAAGTTGCTTTAGGGCCTCGCTGACTTGCTGAGGCTGGCTTTGAACTTGCCTCCCAAGCCTCTGGGGTTATAGGCGTGCACCACTGCACCCGGCAAGCCACAGTGTTATTAAGTTAACAGAACATTTGTGCGTAGGACAAAGTGAGTGTGCTTGTGTTTCCATAAGCACTATCCCCATCGCCATTATTTTCCTGGGCTGTGGCCAATAATGAAGGTAGGTCGAGAATTTTCCATGGGCTAATAAATGAGGAGTCCCAGTCCTGAAGATCAGAGATCAGACGGAGCCACAACCTAACTGCCACACACATCGCTTGATTTTCTTCCAGCTCTTGTCCAGCGCACGCTCATCCAGAGGAAGGGTGGATGTTGGTGCCTTCCGGTCACCGCTGTTCTTGGGTTAAACACGTGTGGGACATTTGCAGCTGTGAGGGGTGTGTGCGCATTCTGCCATCAGCTCTTGGCTGGATTATTCCAGAGGGCTTCCTGCTTCTGACCTTGCCCTCCATCCCCAGTCTATTCTAATACGCAGGCAGAGGGCTTCTAGAATGCAGGTCACACTTCCATCTGAAGCTCTCATTTCATTCTTATGACAGCCTACAAAACCCCCCTCCACGGTCCCACCCACTTCCGCCTCCCCGATTCCATTTCCAACTCTCCCCAGGCTGGATGCACACCTGCCACACCCTCCCACCTCAGGGCCTTTGCACTTGCCGTCTCCCTTGCTGGGAACACTCGTTCCAAGGTAGAGTGGCCTCAAGCTTTGCTCCCTCACTTCCTTCAAATGCCACCTTACAGGGGAGCCCTTCCCCAACCACCCTACATAAAATAAGTCCCCCACCCATGGGCTCTCTCCAGCCCCCTGACCTGGATGTTTCTCTGTGACACTTAACATCAGACTTACACAGACTCTCTTGCTAATCTGTTTGTTTTCTATTTCCTGTCACTAGGATATGGGCCCCAGAAAGGCAAGGATTTTGCCTGTTCATTCTCTGTTCTATCCCAGCATTTAGAACAGTTTCAGGCATACAGTAAGGCGCTAATAAACTTTTGTGGTACTTCTTTCCTCCCTCCCTCCCTTCTTCCCTCCCTCCCTCTCTTTCTCTCTTTCTTTCTTGTACAGGGATCAAACCCAGGTCCTCGCACATGGTAGGCAAGGCCTCTGTCACTGAGCTATGCCCCCAGCCCAAGAAGAGCTTCTTGAATGAGGACCGACTCTCCTGCTGCCTGGCAACCATCTGCCGCCTGGAGGATCCTGTGGGTGAGGTCCTGCCTGAGGACCAACATTCCCATCAGAGAGGCCGTGTGGGGGAGGAGCGGTGAGTGCAGGTGGTGGGGTACAGAATGGCACAAGTGGCATGTGCCACCTGGTCTTGATGAGTCATCCTTGAGCCTACTGAGCAACTGAATGGTTGTCCGGGATCCCAGTTCATGGCATCCCTGACCTGGGTGGCCTTCCTAGGTGCTCTGAGGATGGGGACCAAAGGAATCCTAGTAACTAATTGCGCCTCCCTACTCTTCAAGGACAAGTTGGAGATGGGTCCTGATCTCAAGTCTACAATAACAGTTGTTTCTGAATTTTCTTCCATCATGGATTTCAGCCCCTCCACCGCAGACGTGTCTCATCATGACTGAGTCATGCATCCGTGACGGTGGTGGGTGTGGGGGTGGGGTTAGCTGGGCCATCGATCGCGCTTGCTGAGACTTTCTTCCTGTTAGTCAACAAGTTAATCCATTCTTGGTGAGGAGGTGGTGATTAATGAAGCAATCCACTTGGCCTGCAATTAGGGAGGAGAACTGGGGACATGATGGATAGCAGGGGCTGTGGAGATGCAGGAGGCTGGTTCCTGCTCCACACTGCGGGACCCCCTCTGGCCCCACTGCTTCTCACTTAAAGGTAGATGGGGAAGTGACTTCTTCAGAGTTTGTGCAATGAATATTGCAAACTTCTCCAGGTCCTCTAGCTTCTCACTCTCTCTCCTCTCCTCCTATCTGTCCTCAGACCCTTCACTTCCCAAGACTTGGGGGGTCCTGGGGATGCCAGATTCCCTGTGTGCTCCTCACAGGCTCCTTCACCCCTGTCTTTCAGGTTCAGCACCAAAGAAACTTCCTTCAGAGCTCTGATCCATGCTGCAAGGCCCGCAGAGCAACCCACCCATCACATCCTTGGTGGGGTACCTGATAGAGCCTGGGATCCCAGCTATGTGTGTGTGTGTCCAGGACTCTGCACTTCACAGCTGTCTTACCAGTTCCCTGGCTTTTGTCCCTCCACGGAGGACTGGAATTCTTTAATTCCTGCTGTCTCCTCTCCAGTCTGCGGACAGACTTGTCTGTGTCTATCTCTGAGGGAGCTCCTCATGCTGCGTCCCTACCTCAGGCTGGGGGTCCCCAAGGACACAGCCATGACTCTTCCCTGAGGCTGGGCTCCCTAGGAGAATGGTTTTTCTCCTCTCTCCTTGTTTCTGTGTCCCCTTCCATTTCCTGGTGTTTCTTGGGTTGTACTGGGGCCCTTCGGGCCTGCCGAGCTGATAAGGAGCCATTTCCGGAGAGTGCAGGTGACTGAACCCATAAAAAGGTGATTGAGGGATCCCTTGGCTCTTCATCTCAGGAGAGCTCTAAAAATAGCACCCACAGCCATCTGTTCCTGAGGGTGGAGGGGCTGACCCAGAATGGGGGGCCCCCGGACAAAATGGCTGCTCTTCCTTCCTTGGTCTGATGGGATGGAGCTGGAGAGGGCTTTATGGGAGACTCCTGAACACCCAGGATCCGATGGGTCTGTTAGGGTTGGCACCCTGACCTCTCAGAATGGGTGGTGGGCACAGACAGCCTCTCATCCCCTGCTCCTGTGCCTCACTCCTGAGCCCCAAGTTTATTCCATGTGCTGAGCCTGTCTGCCCTCAGGACTGACGAGGCTTCTTCCTGGGACTTTTCCCACCCTCTTCCTGGGTGACCATCATCTCTCAGAGTTTCAATTTTTTCACCTGTAAAATGCAGAGAAACTCAGTTCATGGCACTGTTATGCCAGAAATGATATATACCTAGTGCACAGCAGGTGCTTAGACAATCAGTGTAAGTCTTTTCCTATTTCCTTCAAAGGCTCTGAACCTCAGTGGAGGCTGTAATGGGCTGGGGACAGTGGCCTATGCTTGGGCAGCTTGGCTGCAGAAGACACCAGTTGTCCTGAATGACTTGTAGATGAGGTGGGGGCTCTGCCTTGGGAGGGGACTCTATGGAGGGCCCAGCTGGACCAGGCAGGGTGTCTATGTGGCAATCTGGCTCTAGGGGTGGCTCGTTCAGCTGCTTCTGCTTGCTGCGTTCCCAGCTGTTCGCGGGAGGGGAATGGACATAACGGAGTATCCAGACTCTCCCCAAGAACACGGTAAGCAGCAGGTCAGGAGCCAAGCACATATGCTCCTTCCCTGCCACCACAGGTCCTGTCACTCAGCAGCTGAGGATGAGGGCCTCTTGGAAGGAGCAGTCACAGGTCCCAGGCTGGAGGAGACCTGTCTGCCCTCAGGTTCCCCACTCCCACCTATGGACAGGCTAGGGAAGATGGAATCACATCCTGGTCTGCCCCAGGGAACTAGATCCGAAGGCCTCACTTTCTTATGAGGCTGGTCCTGCCACTGGGGGGCTGCGGGGTGAACACGGGGAGAGGTACCCAGTCCAGAGGGACCCTGAGTCTGAGCATGGCAGCTGCCTCCTTAGCTCCTGCAAGGTGGAGACATCACGTCCTGGCTGGCTGTAAACTCTGCAAGTGGCAGGGGTGGAGGGAGGAAGGAGGAAGGGCCCTCCCCTGCTGGCTCCCCCTCCTCTTGGACTCCCCTCCCTTTCCAGGCCAGGATATAAGCCCCGCAGGGAAGGCAGAGGCCAGCTACTCCACCTACAGCAGCCTTGCCCTGAGACTGCCGGCACCCTCCACCTCCTGATCTGCCTTGGGAGCTGTCGCTGTGAGTGGCTGGGGATCAGGAATGGTCTGGTAGTGAGTTATTCTGTGGGGAAACTGAGGCTGGGAAGATGGAAGCTGGGCTGGGTGGATTGGAAGGAGGCAACATAGGTGGGAAGGAGAAGCCCCGGTGCTCTCAGCATAGTCCTCTTCCGCCATCCACCTTTTTGGGCAGCAGTGGGAGTGGGGAGGCAGACAGGACTTATGGCTCTCTGGCAGAGGAGGAAAGTGAGGCCAGAGACGGTGCAGTGTCCGAACACACCAGGAGAGGATGACTGAGCCTTGGTCCAGTACTAGACCCAGACAGGCCACCAGAGCATGGGCCCGATGGCGACCACTGCTGCAGCCTCCCAGTGTCCAGGATTGAGACTTCAGGTGACCCACGCTCACTGCCTTCTTCCCAGATGGTGACGGTGCGCAGGTCGTGGGCCGCCACAGCCACAGTGCTGCTGGCCCTCCTCGCCTGCTTGGGAGCGCTGGTCGAAGCCTACCCCGCCAAACCCGAGGCCCCGGGCGAAGATGCGTCCCCGGAGGAGCTGAGCCGCTACTACGCCTCCCTGCGCCACTACCTCAACCTGGTCACCCGGCAGCGGTGAGCGCGGGCGCGGCTGGCGCGGCGCCTCGGGGACCCGAACCCTCCTCCGCCCCGCCCCGCTCTACCCAGTGCCTAACCACGCCCCCGTGACCCCGCCCCCAGGTATGGAAAACGCGACAGCCCCGACGCTCTGCTCTCCAAGCTGCTTTTCCCCGACGGCGACGACCGCCCCGTCAGGTCGCGGTAAAGCGTCCCCCTCGCCACACACTGGAGCGTGGCCCGGCCCATGGGCCTTCCCCAGCCTCGCCTCCCCAGACATTCCCTTCCGTTCCCTCCCGCAGGCCGGAAGGCGCCTACCCGTGGTGAAGACCCCGAGGCCCCCTGGGAGATATGCTAAACACACCCAGCTCATTTGCATATTCGATTGGGGGTAGGACCCTCCCCGAGACTGGAGGACTGTGTGTGGTCCATCCCTGGTCCCCCAATAAAGAGCAAATTTCACAGAAACGGAATGTGTGCGTTTGTTTCCTTTCCCTTCTCCCTCAAGGAGGTGGCATTCCGTGGGAGAAAAAGGTGGAGATGCGAGAGCTGGGAGAGGACAGCGGCTAAGAAAAAGGCGCCCGGGAAGGGTCAGGGTCGGGGTGGGGCTCTCTGTGCTGGCAGCTGAGTGCAGCAGACTCTACTAGGGCTGGACAGCGCCCAGACCAGCGACCTCTGTGGAAGGAACTCCGGCGAGGGGGGCGTGGGAGAGAGGGGGGCTAGAAAAGATGGAGAGGTGGGAGTGGAGCAGGGTAGACGACCTAGGAGGATAGCTAGGGACAGAGCTACCTAGGCAAAGGTCCTGTTAGGTATCCACACCCTAGGATCCTTCCCCCCAGAAGGTGTACAGCTAGTCCCCCAGGGCTGCAGAGCTGGAGGTTAAGATGGGATCCAGGATGGGGCTGTAGACAAAAAGCCACTTATGGGGTGAAATGGGTGAGTTGGCTGAAGAGAGATCAGAGCCAAGTGGGTGGCCCAGGCCTGTAATTCTAGCAACTTGGCAGGCTGACCCAGGAGGATCACACATTTGAGGCCAACCTCCGCAATTTCGCTAAGCCCTAAGCAACTTAGCCAGACCCTGTCTCAAAATAAAAAATAAAAAGACTGGGAATGCAGCTCAGTGGCAAAGTGCCTCTGAGTTCAGTCCCTGGTACCAACCAAAATAAATAAATAATCGCTTTTTTTTTTTTTTGAGAGAAAGAAGGATGAGAAAGAAAGAGAGAAGAGAATCAATGTTATTTAGTTTTTCTTGAGGTTTTTGTTGGCCCGACTCTTGGTTGTGTACGTGGTTCTGGGGTTGGAACACATGTCCTCGCGCATGCCAGGCAAGTGCTGTAACTGCTGAACCATTTAGGGCTCCAGCCCCTAAATGATCACTTCTGAGGGACCTGTTGCCTGAGTAGAAGGAGCAATGGGAGCGTGGAGGCCACCTTTCTTTTCCCTTAACACCACCCTCCCCACCTTGTTGAATGCTCAGGAAGTGCATAAGTTACTAACTTGCCTAGGGCCATAGGGATACCCTCCAGCCCCCCAGCCCCAGCCCCCAAGGTGCTGTGGATGTTTACACTGGACTCTAACCTGAATTCCCAGACTCCCTTCCTTCTCAGTCCGCTCTTCCAGGGAACCTGCCTCGGTTGATCCAAATCTGTACTCTTTCTCCCCTTTCTGGCCACCAAGCTCTCATGGCCACTGCTCTGGTCACTAAGACATCTCCCCATGTCTCTGTGTCCTCTCCCCCTTCTACGATCTGAGGGGGTCTCTAAAAGGACCTGTGTGTGACTCTGTCCTGGATCTCTAGTTCTGAAGGACCTGCCTGTGTGTGAGGCAGGTGGCTGGGGGAGAAGGGGAGAATCAGGGTGAAGCCCAAACTTCAGACCCAGACAGAATATAAAGGGCAGCAAGACCCAGTGGCATCACTGTGGGCTTAAGGCCCTGCAGGACTTTGCAGTTAGGTGACCCTGGGAGGCTGGAGCATTCTAGAGCTGGCTCTGCTCTGACACAACCTGCACTAGGGAGCCCCAGGGCTCTTACCATCACCCTCCCGGTGCTGTCCTCTAGCCCTTTCTGAGGGAGGGCCAGCAGTGTGGAGCCGAGATACGTCCAGGGGCTGGAAAAGGTCATGGGCTAGGTGGGTTATGAGCTCTGTGCCTTTGCCCAGGCCACTTGGCCTGCAGGCAGAGCCCTTTCCTTCTCTTCAGCCTGGAATACACGTTCTGGGTAGTGGTCACCTCCCAGAAGCCTTTCCTGGTTTCTCAGGATGGAGTCACTCTCTCTGGCTTCCCCATGTTGCCGTTTCTGAGACCCATTCCCATCCCATTCATTTCCTGTCTTCTCTGTGTACCAGGACAGACAAGATGGGCTCATGTGGTGGCTGCTTCAACTAGGCTCCTGGGTGGTTGAGGAGCCAGGGGGGTGGGGCCACGTGAGTCTGTGGGCTGGAGTCCACGATCAGCCTGGGAGAGCTGTGGTCTGTTGGAGGCTGATGGATGAGGCCTGGTGCGGATTATGCTTGGGTGCAGACAGTTCCTGCTCAGGTGACGTGCCTGTTGACTGCAGTGTCTTGTATGTAGCCTCTTTAGACGAGTCTCTTGGGGTAGTTGAACTTTCGTGAGTTCTCCATTGTGGCATTATTGCTTTTTCACACGGTCGTTTTCCCTTAGCTGCAGGAGAATGTTCCAAATCTCGCAGTGGGTGCCTGAGACCACGGGTAGTACTGAACCCTGTAATCTATGTACTGTTTTTTCCCAGCACATATGTGCCTCTGATAAAGTTTGTTTTATAAATTAGGCACAATAAGAGATTAAAAACTAACAATAAAATAGAACATTTATAACAATATTCTGTAATAAAAGCTTTTTGAATGTGGTCTCTATCTAAATAGTTTGCTGTACTGTCCTCATTGATTTGATGTGAGACGATTCAATGGCCGTGTGATCAGGTGAAGTGGGGTGAGTGACATAGGCACTATGTAGTCTATCCAATAACCCAGAAGGCTGCTAAGTGACTAATGGGTAGGTAGTGGATGCTGCTTGGATCCACTGACCAAGACCATTCACATTCCGGGTAAGGTGCATGAGATGGTATGAGATTGCATCAGGCTACTTGGAACGGCACACAAGTTAGGATTTATG
This sequence comes from Aplodontia rufa, assembly GCA_004027875.1. NCBI lineage: Eukaryota > Metazoa > Chordata > Mammalia > Rodentia > Aplodontiidae > Aplodontia > Aplodontia rufa. The sequence goes on from PVKS010030453.1 coordinate 20,029, forward strand.
GATTATCTATTTCTGGAATTTTCTGTTTAATGTTTCTGGACCTTGATTGACTGCAGGTAACAGAAACCACAGAAAATAAAGCCACAAATAAGGGGGAATTGCTGTATTAGTTTTCAGAAGCTGACATAAGAAAACCAAATGGGAGGGTGAGGGATGTAGCCCCCCCCAAAAAAAAATGAAAAACCAAGCAAACTGGGTATTTTATTTTATATGTTTTAAAGAGAAAAGGACAGTGAGAGAGAGAGAGATAAAGAGAGAATCACGGCCAGGCAAGCGCCGTAACCTCTGAGTCACTGCACCAGCCCCCAAATTTCCCCTTTTTGAAAGGATGCCAGCTGTATTGGATTAGGGGCGGGTTGAGTCTCCAGGGTGAAGGGAAGGGTAGGCGGGGTCTAGACTTCATCTTAGTGACCTGAGCCCCCAAATCAGGATGGAGTAGCTCCTGAGGGGTTGGGATGAGGGGCTTAAGGTGTTTGCATGACTGTCACAGCTATCCTTAGCCCAAGAGGTGTGGGACCCCATGAGTCCAAGGATCTGGCGACAGTCATGCCCCAGTCTACATTCCTGCTGCCGCCGCACGATTTGGAAAGAAGACATTGGCCTAAGAGTTGGGCCAGGGTCCGGCCAGCACAGGCGTCCTGGAAACAGGGACAGAGCATAGCACCTGGAACCATAGGGACCCAGTGACTTAGGCAACCATAGGGACCCGGTGACTTAGGTGCCTCTCTGAGCCTCGGTTTCCTAACCGAGTGGGAAGAGGAATTCCTTTCTCCTTCACCAGGTATTGAAGGGGTCTATTAAGATGACCTGTGAGAAAGGTCCGGAGCAGTCCCGGGGAGGGGGGTGCAGGCTCAGTGGCTACTCCCCCTTTCTGACAGCCTTCTCATCTTTCAAACAAAACAACAGCAGCGATCCCTCCTATCTGCTGTCTGGCCTCTGAGCTCCTTGCAGAACCCTTTCCTCTCCACTTGTGCCTGCTCCGACCCCCAGAACAGATGCGCCATAAATGCCTGCTCTTTAGTCAGTTAACTGACAGCTGCAGGAACTGAGGTTAAACAGGTGATGGAAGACAGGGCACTTGCCAGACTCCTGCCTGGCAGCCACCATGTGGGGCCTCTTGGTGACTTGTCCCTTCACCAAGATCCCTGGGGTGCCCCTCTCCTAGTCTCATCACAGCGCTCCCTCCCTCCACCACACTGCCAGGGGCCATCCTCCCTGCCCAGAAGGACCACTGGCATCTTCACCCTGTCTGCAGTGAGAGCTGGGTGGCTTCCCTTAGAGGCTCCCTGCGAGCACTGGGGAACAAAAACTGCTTTGTTCTATGTCTGCTCTGGACATGGCCATGCTGTTACAGCCACCATCCTCTCCTCCTGGATTGTCATAGCTTCCCTGAGAGGACCTTAGAATCTGCTGTTTGCAAAGGAGAAAAACGAAAACTAGAAAACTAGACATGGGCTTGACATTTATGGAGAGGCCTTCATTTCTCAGGTTCTCACAAAGCTGGGTTATGTCTGTGACAGATTAGAACTACAAATGGGCCCCTGGACTGAGTCAGTCCCCAGAACTACTCTCTAGTGGGCCTGGCTTCTGACATGGGGAGTGACCAGAACAGGTCTCACCTGGTCTCAGCCCAGAGTTTCCAACCAGGGCTGGGGGTGGGGCTGGCGCCCCCTGGTGGTGGGCAGCAGCCTTTACCTTTCAAAGGTACTGCTGTCTGGGTCTGGGACCAACCATCTATTATTATTATTATTATTATTTTTAAAGCGAGAGGGAGGCAGAGAGAGAGAGAGAGAGAGAGAGAGAATCAATTTTATTTGGTTTCTCATGTGGTTTTCGTTGCTCCAACACTTGGTTGTGTACATAGTGCTGGGGTTTGAACCTGTGACCTCACGCATGCCAGGCAAGAGCTGTAACCACTGAGCCACCGCTCCAGCAGCCAGCCACCCATTTTTTACTATCCTTGTTTTGAAGTGGAGAACCCAGACCCAGGGGAGGGTCCAGGCTTGCTGAGATGGCAGGACCTCCTTATTTACCTTATGGAAAGTAAGCTGTCTGCTTAGAAATCATTGTTCTTCTTGTTACCAGGAATCAGAATTGAGAGGAGCCCGTCAAACACCCACAGTTACTGAGCTCTCTTTATTCTTCCTATCTTAAGATAATAGATGTGATGAACCACATTCTATTTTATTTTATTTTTGGCACTGGAGATTGAACCCAGGAGTGCTTAACCACTGAGCCACATCCCCAGACTGTTTTTATTTTTTATTTTGAGACAGGGTCTGGCTAAGTTGCTTAGGGCCTTGTGAAGTTGCTGAGGCTGGCCTTGCACTTGTGATCCTCCTGCCTTAGCCTCCCAAGTCACTGGGATTGCAGGCTGTGCCACCACGCCCAGCTGACTTGATTTGAGGAGCCACATTTTATTGAGGGGAAAACCAAAGCTCAGAGAGGCTGAAGGAATCATGCAGCCAAACTCACTCAGCTACCTAATGACAGCTTTCCCAGGACCTGAACAACTTCTTCCCATTGTACTCCACTCTGACACTTCTTGGTGTCCTGATCGGGGGCAGCAGACCCTCAGAAATGAGGTGTCCTTTCCTTCCTACTCAGCCATCAACATAGGCTCAGCCAGCGCTGCTCCTTGGCCTGGGGTGTAGAAGGGTCTGGAGTTGGGGAAAGGACACTGAGCAGGAGAAAGACTCAGAGGGGCTCGCTGGGGAGTGGGAACCAGGGGCAGGGAGATCTTGAGCAAGTGTTGTCACCTCTGTGGCCTCTCCATTTCTTATTCAAAGCAGGAAATGATAGCAATACTTTGAAAGCTCCATTTAGAGTTCAAATTTTGGAGTTAGACTTTTTTCCACCTTGCTTCTCCCACTGACTAGCTGTGTGGTTTGGGATCAGTTACTTAATGTCTCTGAGCAGGTTTCAGTTTCCAAGTCTGTAAAATGGGTTGTAGGGGTTCAGGGAAGTGACTGAGCTGGGAGCACTTTGGAAATTTTGAGGCTTTACAAGTGAGACTGGTTTTTAGCACTCCCCTGGGATGGGGTCCTGGGATGGGGCCCTGGGACTGAGCAGAGATGGCTCCAGAAATTAGCACCGCCCACATTTCCTCTACACCCAGGCACATCAGTTCTCCTACTGCATCCTATGCACCACCAAATGGGTTCCTCCATGCCCGAGGCCCCCTCCTGTCACTGGTGCCTGGGGACCTGAGGCCCCTTCTCTGTTCTCATCTTATTCTAGTTGCATGCTGGAAAGGAAGGCCTGTCTCTCCATCCTTCTTCCCTGGAGCCTTGGAGCCGCAGCCTCAATCTTGTACCCTCAGGGAATCTGTTGGATCACTTGGGTTGACTTTTGGGAGGCTGGAGGGGGGTTTCCAAGGCCAATGACCAGGTTCTTTTCAGTTGTCCAAGACCCAGAACCTGGTCCTACCAGAGTCAGGCCTACTGTGGTGTCCAAAAGGAAGGAGCACCAGAAATAGGGCCCACAGAAGACTTTCATCATGGCCCAGTTCATCTGTCACGCTGCTTATCTGGCACCCAGAACGCTGCCCTGATTCCCTCCCATCCAGGTGCCAGGGAGACAGCAAGAGGAGGGGCTGGGGGCTGGGGAGTGAGAGCTGAAAGGAGGCGGGGACTCTGGGGGGCTGAGGGCTATAAAGGGGCGCATATGGGTGCTGGGGGACCCGTCCAGCCTGAGGCACATGATTGCTTGCTCAGGACTCAGGGTAAGCAGGCTCAGCCTGGCCGGGCTCTGGGGGCTCCTTTGGGTTCTGGCCTTGGGAAGGAGCTGGACATTGCAAGTCTAGGGACCTTGAGAGGCCTGGGGTACTTCTTGGTCTTGCTCTGCATCTGGATAAACCTGTCAGAGAGAGGCCAGACTCAAAAGGCTGTGCATTTCTTTCTTTCTTTGTTTCTTCTTCTTCTTCCTCCTACTCTACCTCCTCCTCTTCCTCTTCTACCTCCTCCTCCTCCTCCTCTTCTTCTTCTTCTTCTTCTGCAAGAGCGACATTGAGAGAGAGAAAGAGAGAATCAATTTTATTTATTTTTTCATGTGACTTTCATTGCTCCAATACTTCGTTGTGTACGTGGTGCTGGGGTTCGAACCCACGTCCTTGTGCATGCCAGGCAAGCGCCGTAACCGCTGAGCCACCGCTCCAGGCCCAAGGCTATGCATTTCTGTGCTTTGCCTCCCAAGTTCTCTCTGTGTCTCCCCACCAACGTGTGCATAAGTTGGAGTGCTTCTGCTTTCCACCAGCTGTTCCCTTGAACTCCTATTCCATTTCTGCCTTCTCAGAGCCAGCAGGCCCTGTATGTCCTGTGTGCCCCCTTCTCCTGTTGTATGTCCTT
>PVKS010030454.1:0-24375 GCA_004027875.1 Aplodontia rufa
ATCTTATACACATTTTATATTGTTTTGTTAAAATCTTGTAAGGTTGCTCAAAAATAAAAAAAAAAGTTTAAAAAAATATATTTTTGTTAAAATGAAGCACTACAGAAAGGTACAAAGCAATAAGTGGTTGTTCTTTTCTTCTTGTCTCCCTTCTCACCACAATCCCAACTTAAATCCTCTTAATTTATTGCTCCAGAGAAATCCCTACCAATGGTTCCTTACATGCCCCTTCAAATATAGCCTACACAGATACACATATATCTTTTATGGAAATTGAACCCAACCCTGCATAAAAGGCTATCATTTTTTTCATGATATAATGCATTTCATGTCAATTATTTGCAGATACACCTTGTCATCTGAAGGGTTATACAGGATTTTATTAAATGCATATATTACATATATTACTTTTTATTTAATTAGCCTTCTAATGATGGATAGTCTTAGTTTGCATTTCTTTTAGCTATGAACAATGCTGTAGTTTCTCTCTTTCTCTCCCTCTCTCTCTCTCTCTCTCTCTCAGTGCTTGCAAACATAGATAAATCCCTAGATATGTAATTGTTTGTTAAATAATAATTGTAATTTGAATTTAGGGAACCAGTATGAAATTGTCCTCTGTATAACTCTTTGTACCTATCAGAATGACTAAAATCTGAACCTGGCAATGGCAATTGCTGGTGAGGATGCCAAGCAACAGTAACTAATTCATTGCTTGTGGGAATGCAAAACAGTTACAGCCACATTGAATGACAATTTGGCAGTTTCTTTCAAAGCTAAATATAATCTTACCGTGTGCTCCTAGGCATTTATCCAACTGATTTGAAAACTTACGAATTTATGTCCACACAAAAACCTGCATTTGAATGATTATAGTGTGTTTATTTATAATCTACTCAAACCGGAAGCAGGAAGCTGTCTTTTAATAGGTGGATGGATAAATAAAGCATGTTACAAAAGAAAAAGAAATGAGCTGTCAAACCATGCAAAGACATGGGTGAACCTTAAATGCCTATTGCTGAATGGAAGAAGCCAATCTGGAAAGATGATATACTGTATAATTCCAAGGACAGAAGATTCAGGGAAAGGTAAAATTACAAAAGAAAACAAAACAGAAACATCAAAGAATACACGACGATTGCAAATAATTTATGGAAATGCTTCTCAAACAGGTGAAGCAATATTTTCAATTCCTAATATGAGGACTACACAAAGTGACTTTTTTCCGAAGAGCACAATATGGGACTGAGGCAAAAGCAGTGATTTACCCATGGAGAAACCTGCTGGGTCACCACCAATGGTGACTAGTTGTGTTGATGGTGTGTACCCTTGACATGATTTGTTGGAAATGGCACTTCATCTCTGTGGTCTTCCTCCTAATGTAGGTCTAATCATGGGAGAATCATCACACGAATTCCATTTGAGAGTCATTCCACAAAATACCTGACCAGGACTCTTCAGAACATTCATGGCAATCAAAAACACGGAAAGTCTGAGACTGTCACAAAAAGAGCAGCCTGTGGCCACACAGTAAACAAATGTAATTCAGTTTCCTGGATGGGATCCTGGAAGAGAATAAGACCATTAGGTAAAACAAACACAATCTGACTCAGGTATGGAAACGTATCTACTAATATTAGTGTAGGGTTAATTTTAACAAATGCACCATGCTAATGTTAATTTTCTAGTAAGAGGAAAACCTAAGTACAGGTACCTGGGAACTCTTCACTATCTTCACAATTTTTTTTATATCTAAAACTGTCCTAAATTAAAAATTCTATTAAAAATTTACATGAATTTATATCCCTGTTGATATTTAGAAAAGTTTCTATTTTGCAATATTGACTGCCAATTTTTGCCTGAGCGGTTAAAAAATGTTATTTCATTGTTCTCATATCTTAAGCATTGAATAATAAAATTTAGGCATCTTATCTCTTTTAGAAAGCACTTCTAATTGTTTTAGAAAGTGTTGGATAAACTACTTGTTCATTTTCTCTTACCATTACTCTATCTGGTTGGTATTTTCTTCCTTATTACTGATTTGTGGATCCCTTTGCATACAAAAGAAATTAATTTGGTGTGTTCCCTTTATGGTGCAAATGTCTCCTCTAATGTAACATTTGTCTTTTGACATATTGTTACGACTAACAGGTCTTGACTGAAGTTTCCCCAAGTTTCCAATGATCTTGATTTTCAATTTCTATTTTCCCTTTTTTTGTGTTTGTTTTCCATCTCACATAATTTTAAATGTATCTTCAGATTCACCCAAATTTCTGGAAGAAAGGAGTCAAGCAGTTGGCCTAACCATATTCTCAGTTTGCAGTGTGACATTCCCTGGTCTGAAGAAAAGAAAGCCAGAGACCCGGCCAGAGACTTTGTCAGCTAAACCTGTATGTAAACAGATTAGTGAGATTTTCTTGGAGGAAAAGACCGTATCTGCAGAATGCCATTTGCAAGATATCTCTAGTCCAAGGATTATGTGCACGAAATAAGCCCAAGATTACAGATTTTGAAGCATGGCTCTGGAGAATAACCTATCAACAAGTCAGTTCTCTGGGGGCATAGAATGGAGATGTTTCCCAACTTGCACTTTCTCTGCTATGTAAATAACTCCACACAGGGTTCCTAATGTATGACCAACTCAGAAGAAAGAACTTAGGGAAGAGAATGGGTGGGATGTTCCATTCTTCTCCCTTCACCCAGGGTTTGCATGAATGCCTGAATCCTTGAAATTATTGGAAAGGCTAGATCCTAGCTAAAATCTCCAATTTGTATGAGTCTGATCCGACAATCCAGTCCTGTTAGTTCTACATCCATCAGTTAAATCTTCCAAAGCTCTCTGTGTGTAACTCCCTTTTCCACATACAGATTTCCTTTCAGGTCTCTCTTCTCTTGCTATAAAACACAATAAAATCTCTCCAGGTCGGCTATAAAGAAGCAGGTTAATTCATTAAAAAATTAAACTTCAAAGTGTCCATTTACTAAATAAGACAGTTGTCAGATTTACAAAATTTATGTAATTTACCTTGTTTTCAAAGATAATTAAAAATATTCTTACTAACTGTACTGAATAAATATTAAATTTACCTCTTGATTATTTGAGAATAATGTATATATTTAAAATTATTTATTATGTTAAAGAATAAGTGTTTGAAAAGATATATATGTTTATCCAGATTTGAACATTAAATAATGTGTACATGCATCCAAACATCTCATGGTAATCCATACCATTTTATGTGTCAATTAATATTTGAATAAATAGATATGTTTGACCTGATTTAAACATTACACAATATATACATGCATAAAAACATCACATTGTATGTGTGTGTGTGTATATATGTGTATACATGGTTATTATGTATTATGTTCTTTGTATTGAATGAAGAAAAACGTTTCTAACTATAAATTGGAAATACACATTGGTCTGTTACAGTTGAGAGATCATTTGAATCTGAACAATTCTGTCATAGAGTGAGGGCTATGAATTATTCTTGGGCTGGAGGGGTGACTCCGTGGTTGAAGTACTTGCCTAGCATGTGCGAGGACCTAGGTTCAAATATTTGCATCTATCAGAGAAACAAAGGCCAGATGAAAAAATAAAGTTGATTCTCTGTTGTCTCTCTCTCTTTCTCCCACTCTCTCTTAAAAAAATGAGAAAACTGATTTAAAGGAGTTATATTATTTGCCCAAAGCTGTTATACTCAAGAGCAGCAGCAAAATTTCAACCTGGGTTCCAAGTCCAGTTCTCTAGAGAATTTCCCATGATTCATATGTTAATAAATTATTTATTATTCTAAATAACACTGCATTAAAATAGTTTTGTAATTTTAATTAAGAATTTAAAATTCTTATTGTGGAAGTATGCATACAGAAAGTCTCCAAAACTTGCATGGAATAAATACCTATGTACCTATGTTCCCATAACAGAACACTTTAAAAAATTATATACTCTGAATACTCCCTATGTAATCTTTGATTGCATTGACTTAATTTCTTCTATCCAATAACTTGACTTTGTGCATTTCTTATTTTTCATTTATGTTTTTACCACTCATTGAGTGTCACTATTTTCCAAATGCATGTCAATAAATTCATATTCTGTGTATTATTCTATGAAGTGTTTTTTCAATGAAGTACAAATAATTGAGATTTACCATATTATTGTTTATTCTTTTTCACAGCTGTATCCTTTTCTTTGAAATGAATATAACATAATTTAGTTTGATCCATTTTATTGTAAATTTAACTTTTCAATTGTTTCCAATTTGAGATTTTGAAAATTGTATTTGTTTGCTTGCTTGTTCCATCATGAGCTGTGAACATTCTTATAGAGCTGAATGGGTGTGCATTTACAAGAGTTTCAACAGGATTTTGGACTGTTATTTGAAGATTATGCCCAGAATTCTCACTGTGACTATAGAAGGTAATGAAGGCATCTATTGATATGACTAAACTGATCATTTTGAACATCTGAACAAGTCCCATAGGAGAGAATTGTAACTGTCCTGAAATAGAAGATGCACCACCACTCAGCAAGTCACTTTCTTGATTTTTCTGCACTCATCGGTGATACTTTATATACAAATAAGAATGAACTTGACTTTGCTCAAGATGGCATGTTTATATTAATAAAGTATACTTGTCCTTCTTCACTAGTATTCAGTTTCTCCTCTCTTTTGAAAGATGACCCTTCTGTATCTTTTTGTATTTTCTTATTTCAGTATCTTTAAATATTTAGAATGAAACCTACATCCTAAATATTACTTGCATACAGAAGAATGTGAGCAAAAATCTTTCCTACCAGCAAAAATATATTTTTGATAAATTTCAAAACTAGAATCATGGGGAGCTATTCTATCAAGGTCATTAAAATTGAAACTTGTGGCTATTTCTGTCATGAAAGAGTTACGAAGAGTTTAAACTCATCCTACGTGAGAAGAGAGTAATTTATTTATTTACATTCCCTGAGGAATCTCTGATCCATTGATAATGACTTATACATTTTTTATTTTTATAATGTTTATAACTAAAACAAAAGATCCAAGTATATGACTTATTTACAGAATTATTTTTATTATAATAAGTTTTGGTATTGTAATATTTTAGCACCAAAAGTACTTTTCAACAGGTTAGTCTCTGAAATAAATCTTATATACATGTAAAAATGTCCCTAAACAAAACAACAGGACAAATCCATGACAGCTAGTCCTCTGAGTATTCCCAAAACACCAGACATTGTCATAAGATGTCCAAGAAGAATATAAATCTCAATTAGTAGGAAAAATGATTAATTACTACAAATACATTATCTATAATACTTCTTTATTAAAAGGTACTTAAATATTTATGCATCCTGATGATCTTTTTAGGGATACAAACATGAAAAGAACAATTGCCTTTGAAACCTGAAGAGTGAAGCAACTAGTGAAACATGTGACTTTCCCTACCTATCCAGAGAAAGGTAATTTACAGCATGTGAATAATGCAAGCTATTCTTGAGCATTTTCTAGTGATTCTTATATTTTGAGAACTGTAAAAGAGATCTAATTCTTGACTTCAAGAACCTTATATCAAGTTGGGAAAATCAGTCATGTAACACAAAACACATGTTGAAACATAACAATGAAACTAACAAATCAAATATAATCTCTCTGATTCGATTTCATGAGAAATGTGAAATACAGAAAATAAATTCTGGCTTGAGTTGAAGTATTCAGAATTCTCATTATTGTAGATATTCCACCCTCTTAATACATTTGTGTTTCAAAATAATCACATGGAAAAACAAGATAATTTATTAGCATAAACTTGTAATTCCCTTCCCTAGGGAGCTCTTCAATCAGTGTGCGAGTCTCTTGTTGCCAAACACAATTCCTCTTCCCCTCCATCAGAGTTACTCCTGTTCATAGGAGAGGACTTGGAGGACTTAAAGAAGGATCTGCCCAGAGAGGTAAAAAACTACTAGGCCTTCACACAGAGAAGCAGGAAGGCATCTGAATCCACCAGCGCTAAGTAACTGCCTACAAGTAAACTACACTACAGAATTGTTCAGCTAGATGAATAACGAGTGCGCTCTCTTTGAACATATCTCATCTAAAGGAATCAGTGGAGTGTAGTGGAATAAGAACTGGATTAGAAATCCAAAGGCACACATTTCAGTCCTTGAAGTTTATTCTCTCTTGGCTCTCCTGTCAATTAAATTACAATTAAAATATCTACTCAGGATGGAGGCTGTAAATGTTAAGGAAAAATTTATGATTTTAAATATCTCATATAATACCTGAAACAAAATTTGTACTTAATAATTATTTAACAACAGATTCTGATCATGTACCAAGAATCTTTAATAAACATTTTACTCTCTTTGATGCAAAAATATACTTTCCGGAATATTTTTTAAGAATGAATTTGTAAAAATCAGAAATAATTTTATTTACAAAGATACTTATTAAAAATGTACCTATATTAACAAAAACTTGGAAATAATCTCAAAGTCCCAAAAAGGAAAAAAAATTTTTATAAACTTTAGTGTCTTTAATTAATTTACTCTTTTTAAAATATGAAAAGTACTTTCAGTTTTTAAGAACTGATGTTTCTAAAACACTCATTATGACATGGAGATATAGTGCCTCATATTAAGAAAAAGCACTGTAAAATCTGATGGCTACAAGACATACATCATAAATAATGGAGCAAACAAAAAGCATGTATAGTACCACTAACAAAAATAAAATAAAATAAATACATACACTACAGATTAATGCCCCAAACTGTTAATAGGAATGGTTTTTGTGGAATGAGGCTACAATGATATTTTTTTCCTTCCACCATTCTGTATTTTTGAAAAGCTCTGTTTCAATTGTTGTAATTATAATGGAAGAAGAAATGTTGAAATCTTTTATAATCGGAGATGAAAATGTTGTCATTTTACTTATGTATTCTACTTCCCATCAAACTGGTAAGGTTCTTGAGGGGAAGAATTGTGTAATTCACTCCTTTGAATCATAGCATACCATTGTGCCTACGTTAAGTGCCCAATAAAAATTCCCAAGGAGCAAATGACTGATAGCTTTCCCCCCTCTCAGTTCAAGTACTTTCTAGGACATCAAGAGGGGAAAATTATACCTCAATCTATTTTATTTCTTGGTCATGTCCAAAGTCTCCATACATGACCAAGCTATGAGGCTAAAAATTAGACTATCGTAAACTGTTCTGAAAAAGGAATAATTTTAAAAAATTAAGAGTCAGTTTACTAAAACTGTGGGAATAGTGTGGAGTGTGCAAGATTTGGCACCAACTCACTCAGATGGCATCAGATACCCAAGAGAAAAATCTTTGCCTTTTCCTCACTGCAAGGAAGAAACATCATCTTTTACTGAAGAACTAAAATATGAGGTAGAAAGAAAAGTTTGAGTGTTTCTACTGAAAACCCTGTGAAGGACCAGGGTTGAAAGAAGTCCACAGTCTCAGAGCCTCCCACACGTGGTTCCATCTGTTGAAATGGCACTGTGCCCAACTGCCAGATGGTTCACTGGCTCCACAGGGACAGAGGCGCCAAAAGATGGCTTTAGAAGACATTGTTAATACCACCCCTTGGGCCTCCCGCCTTGGTAACTACTCACCCATGTTGGCGACCCTGTCATATTTCACACAGACTTCTAGAAATAAGCTGTTCCAAGCACTTACTGAGGCACTTCCTTGAGCTGCCTACTGGTTTCTGATCTTTCCAATGTTGAAAAAGAATACCAAAGTGGGGAGAAGAAAGACTGAGAGTGTCCAAACCATTGAGGTTTGCAACACCCACCGCTTGTGCCCAAGGGCCATGAGGCTCATGTGATGTGTCAACCACCATTAGCTGAGGATGGAATGTGGAGATGCCAGTTATGAAATCAAATCCTTTCAGTGTGAAGAGAGCAGGTCTGCTAATACATAAATACCAGTTTACAGGGCTGCTAGTAGACGGGAGAGGGCTTGCCTAGCATACAAGCACCCCTGAGTTTGATCCCCAGCACTGCAAATAGTTTGTAAGTTCCACTCATCCCAAAGGAAAGAAGTAACTCTAATTATTAAAATCTATCTTTCTCAGTTCGTCAGTGGAAAAAAATAAAAGTATTTCCAAATGCATCTAATAGTGACTTGAATACTTTCAAAACTGTTGGGGTAGATAAACAGGAAATGGGTCTGGCCTCTATTAAAGGATATTTTGAAACAAAATTAAAGAGAAGTGTTTTATATAAATATAGAATGTAGAAGTATCACTGATTTGTGCACTCATAAATTATAGGATCACTAGAAAAACAGCTGACACAAACAGCATTCAAGGAACCAGTCGCGTAGATATTTTAAAACATGGACACTGGTTGTCTAGAAAGATACAAAACTTGTTCAAGAGGACAACAATATTACAACCTTTGGGTGATCTTTAAATGGGAAAAAATCTGCAAGGTATCATGCAGCTTCAGAGCTTCTGGGTTCCAATCAAATAGTAAATAGCACAGTCCACTGAAAAGTTCATCGCCAAGGGCATTAAGTAATCCCAGGATGGGCTTGTTAGCAAATCAGCCCAGTGTGTCATTGAAAGAACACACTGTACTCTCTTTTGTCTTATTTCCAAGTTTTGTCTTAAGTCCTCTTTCTACATCTGAATAGAATCTTTTTTTGTTTTTGATCGGGTAGTGTCCATTCTAATAAATTTTAGGAATTTCATTCAGTTTAAATAGAAGCAAGACGAGTTCTCACTTTGCTGGGTTGCTATCAGTTTAATGTCTAGTCAATTAATTTTTTATGGTACCCTATTCCCATGATCTCTATGATCATCAGGAAGGTCAGTTTTATTTCATTCTGAGTTCTTTCATCCTCAATTTTTTAGTGACATGTTCTTACCTCAAATGTTTAATTAGCCTTGTCATACATACCACATTCTTATGTAATCAGTGAAGAAATAAAATATTTAAACATAAAATAAAATAGGTATTTCTAGATTGCATCCTGAACATATATTTTTCTTTATCTGTCAGTTACTCCAAATTCTTAAACTTATATGTATTTGAGTAGGTGCACATATACATACATAAGCATACATAATTATGCAAATATACACATAATATTCATGCAAATACATGTATAGGCATGTAGTTATTTAGAGAGCAGTTCTAAGATTCTGGATTTTATGTGTATGTCAATTCAATCATTCACTCTTTCCATTGGTCAGCATTTTCTCCATCAAGTATATTCTTTCTGTGTTAGACATTGGGCTAGGTTCTAGAGGTAGAACTTTGAAAATAAAAATAGACACAAAGCCTTCTCCTGGAACTTAAAGGAAAAGACATGAAAAATGCATTGATCTGTTTGCCTTCTATCTAGATGCCATCCATCTGCCTGTCTATCACATAAGTAGGAAATGCATGGTGCTGTAAGAAAGCAAATTGAGGAAAATAAACTTCTCAGAATCAGAAGGGCTTTTCCTGAGGCAGTGGCAGGAATGCTAAGAAATGAATAAACAGAGTTATTCAGAGTTACAGGGCCATGTTTGAAACAACACTGGAAATGATAGCTTTATTATATCAGAAGGCAAAGAGTCCTCTTTGCCGTTGAGTCCACAACGTCAGTGATGTGTATCTTTTTTTCTCTTCTGAGTGATGGGAAAACCAACTCAAACTTCTCTGTGGAAGTCACCTCATGTCAGAGCACGATGATTTCAGAGGTGGTTTATTATAGGGTTCAAATAACTTCATTCTCTCCTTTTTAATTTTCAGGCGTGGCCTCAGTATTGGATCCATTATCCAAGCCATGTGGTTGCAAGGCTGTAGCTTATACTTCCTAGGGCAATATTCTTCCATGTTTAGGCCAACAAAAAATGTCCTTTCTCCTTGATAAGCATTAAAATTAAGCATAGGAAACTTGCCACTCCCTGAGAAAATATCACATACTCCTACAAAATGAAAACCATAGAATTCAGGCTCAGTTCCACATCTTTGATACTGTTAATGTACATTTAAAAAAATAGAGTACTTGAGTGTAGACCAATGACTGTAAATGTCCATGCTGTTGACTTCAAAGCATTCACTAATCAATGTCATTATTTTACTGTCTAGAAAGGTACATTCCAAATTTTCAACCATAGAATCTCTGTGTAATGAATATTGATAGCATAAGTTTTCTTTTTTTGTCTATCGAACACATAGCATTTATATAATTTAAAATAATATTTATTTTTAAAAAACACAGTGTTTTAGTTGAAAGCCAAGTCAATGTGAGTCCACTGGATGAAACAACTATCAAAATAATGCTTGGTTACATCAACAGAAGAATAATATTTAAAATAAAGAAATTAACAGTGTGCAGCTACTTAAAGATCAGATATTCCTTCTGGAATATGAACTTCTTCCATTTGGGGAGCCATCATTAGTTACTACATTGATTTAGAGACTGAAGCATATTTAGGGAAAACCAATGAGAATAATGAGAAGATTCAAAAATACCTCATAATATGGTGGTGGAGAAAATTGGGGACATCTAACTTTGGTAGGAGAAGACTCAGAAAGACGACATGATAGCCTTTGTAAAATTTTTAAATGGTCATCTCCCAGGATAATATCATTACAATGCACTAAGTGCATACATTATCTTAATTACTCCTAAAACCTTATAAAGGGAGCCAGTGAGATTGTCCTCCTCTAATCGATAAGAAAACTGAAGCTCAAAGAGGTCTCATGCCTTGCCCCAGATCACAGGTGCACTAGTGATAGAGCCAGTGTTCAAACCCAAGGACGAGTCTATGTTCTTAACCGTCTCACAGGGCTGGTCTCACGGCTTTGCAGAGGAAAAGGGACCTTGCTTGTTTGCGTGGTTCCTAATGAGCAGGACAAACACAGAATAGAGATCAGGAGACACAGATATCAGATCCAGATGCAGACGATTTATCTCAGCAAAGTCAAAGCTGTGCAAATCCCAAATGGATTGCTTTAGAAGACGATGACTGTCCCGCTAGGCATTCAGCACAGAGTCAGTGACACTCGGTAATGTCAAAGTCAAAAGTTGAATTTTGAACTTTAGAGTACACCAGAGTTACCTGGGAGAACTTAATAAAACACCGAGTGCTATGCTCCACCCTGAGAGATTCTGACTCAGGTGTCCTGGAAGGGTGAGGTCCATGAAGGTGCAATTCCATCAGGTTCCCAGGAGATGCCATTCTGCTGATCCAGAATCGTACACTGAGGTTCCTAAAACCCTAAAATTCTGTTACTTTCTTTTTTAAGAGAGAAAGTGAAAGAAAAGAGTTAATTTTTTTTTTATTTTTTAATCTGGTTTTTGTTTTCCCTCCACTTAGTTGTGTATGTGTTGCTGGGATCATACCTGGGTCCTTGCACGTGCCAGGCAAGTAAGAGTCCAGCTGTGGGGCCAGAGCAGTGGCTCAGAAGTTTTGTAGTTGCCTGGCATGCGCAAGGACGTGGGTTTGAATCCTAGCACCACATGCACAATGAAGTGTTGGAGCAATGAAAGCAATATGAAAAGCTAAATAAAGTTGATTCTCTCTCTCTCTCTCTCTTTCTCACTGCCCCTCTCTCTTAAATAAAAATAAAAGTAAAAATAAATAAAATAAATAAATAAATAAATAAATAAATAAAAATAACGGCATAATGGCTCGGTTGCCTCTTTATGAGAACTCTGTAATATCTTGTGTGGAAAACTGAATCAAATGTTTTCTGTCACATACTGAAAAATAATTAGGGGCAGATTAGACATGTATCTTTTGAGTATATAATTTATTAGTAATATGTTATCTTTTTCAGATTGCCAAAAGTGTGAACATTTTGATAAAATTTATGTTTAAGTTAGAAGATTTGGATAGGTTGTTTATACATCAGTTTCTGGATTGATATCTTTCAAATATGTGTCTCTTGGCACCACATTTTCATACCACAGTTCAACTTTTGGTCCTACTTCTTCATGTCATGACTCCAAGTGTTTCAACATAGTGGATAGCAAGAGTGTTCCCAGACGCCCTTTCAACACCAGAACGATTAGCAATCGCTTAACTGTTCATGGACAGAACAGCGAATCGTGTAAATGCGTTCTGCAAAAAGCAAATTATCGCAGCAATTTGAAGTATCAGAAGCATGTTTTGGGAAGGACAATGGTTCTCTTGTGAGGCTATGTCTCAGGTGAAACCTTTTCAGTATCTCTGATAGAATGAAGAGTTTTTCTCTTCTGATCTCAGACGATACAGTGGTTTCTGAGGCTTCACTGGTGTCTGGCTCGCCCATCTGAATGTCTCCACCCCAGGACCCAGGGTCTTGCTGTTTTCTTTTCAGAGGTGCTCTTGACTTTTACAGATGTGACCTTTGAGATAGCGCTCCTATTCTTCTTTACAGCTCTTCCACATTTATAAGTAAATCACTTAAATGCTATTGGGCACAGTGTGCCCCACAACCATAGGAGAAAACGTTTTATCTTGCCATATCGGGACTCTAGTTTTAAGGTATACCTTGGGTTGAACTTGAATAACCCATTCTTTACTTTCATGTTTCAAGATTTCCAAACTAGATAACAAAAATAATAAACACTACAAATTTTATAATTACCACTGGCTCCATTCTATTCAGGTGCCACATTTGTGTTGGAATACCATGCTTCTCCTTTCTCCAGGATATGTGCGCTGGCCAGCTCAGGTGTAAGTCCTGGCCATTGTGACGCTGCTGCAGAATATGATATGTGTTCACCTCACATATCAGCAATCTTACTGCCAGTTCCAAAATCCCATCTGGTAACTTCCAAGGGCTGCGTTTGGTATCTCTGTTTTAACCTGGGCTTCCTTGAAGACAGATCCTAATACAAAAGCTTGTTTACAGATAATTTTGGTTAGAGAATGATTCTGGAGATCAAAAGTGAGAGAAAGGGAGAGTGATAAAAGAATGACAATGAATCATTTGTATTGGACATCACTGCAAGTGACTAATGCTAATGTAAGCTAGGCCTTTTGGGAGGCTTATTTAATGAGTCTCTGAAGTTGTCTCTCTCTCTCTCTCTCTCTCTTTCTTTTTTAAGAGAGAGGGACAGTGACAGAGAGAGAGAGGGAGAGAGAGAAAGATAGAATCAATTTTTATTTAGTTTTTCATGTGCTCTGATGCTTCGTTGTGTACATGGGGCTGGGGTTGGAATCCACGTCCTTGCTCATGCCAGGCAAGTGCCATAACCACTGAGCCACCTCTCCAGTCCCTTCCATGACTTCTTATAATAGTATTGTACTTCAGATTTCAGTTCTCTAAACCAAGATAGATTGAAATGCTCATACAATATCTAAGCATTTCTTTAAATCTTCTAAATTTAAAATAAAAGAAAACATAATCATCCGCACTGAGTTAAATTTTTCTTACACCTAAATGGACAATGAAGTCTTAGTTAGAAAAGGTGATTTCCTGCCCTGGACCTGCTTCTCAGCTGTTATTATCATTTGTGAAAAAGATTAAGAAGCACCTTTGACATTCCCCTGTGGCTTTTGTGATTGCTATGTAGCTATTCATATTTGTGCAGAAATTAAATGAATGAGTTACCAGCATTTGACAAAACAAGAAATCCCCATGTGAAATGAAAAAAATGAAAAGCTGAGAAATAATTGAAAAGAACATTAGACTGTAATCTGTTTAATAAATAATGTGAAAACCACAGTACAATGTAAGTTAAAAGAAGAATAAAGAGGTCGGCCTGAGGAGATTTCATAAAACTTTTGGCACTGAACAGCTGGGAAAATTTCCTGGCCTATTCACATCAACTAAAACATTTTTTGTTAAAAAACAAAAAAAGATTTTTTAAAATGGGGACTTTATGTATAGAGTTCTAATGGGTTTATTTGTAATGCAATTTTTTTGGTTCACTCTGTTTAAAAGCAATCTTTTAAATACCAGGGAACCAGGTAAATTACCTAATTTACACTAACAAGATTTTATGTGCAAAGAAAGGAGGAAACTGAGCACACCTTTTAAAACATAGATATTTCTCTCAACCTATCTAGTAATACAAGTTGATGCATGAATTCTTTTAAAAATTAGATAAAAATTCATGATAATTTGAAAAATTGGAAAGTATAGATAAAAATTTTTTTGCCTATAATCTGAATACCTGGAAAGAAATACTCAATATTTTGGTAATTTTCCAAATAATTTTAATGCATATGTATATACATAAAATACATACACACACATACACATACATACACACGAAACTTTAAAGCACATGATATTGTACCCACTATTCTACATTTTGCTTATGGTTATGGTTTGCATGAAAGGTGTCCCCCAAAAGATCATGTGAGACAATGCAGGAAGACTCAATTAAAATGATTGGATTATGAGAACCTTGACCAAATTAGTGAGTTAATCCCCTATTATGGATTAACTGGCAACTGTAGGCTGGTAGGGTACAGCTGGAGGAGGTGGGTCACTGGGGGTGTGACTTTAGGGTATATATTTTGTGTCTCGCATGGGATTTTTTCTTTTTGCTCCCTGGAGCCAAGCCTTGCACTGTGATGTTCTCCTTCACTCAAACCCCAAGGAATGGAGCTGGCCTTCTACAGACTAAGATGTCCAAAACTGAGTGTTCAAAATAAGCTTTTCCTCCTAAAATTGTTTTTTACAAAGATATCTAACTAAAACACTTATTTATTCCCCAAATCCTTCTATATCTGCAAATGGCTTGTACATTTACATGTATATACATATATATATTTATATGTATATATATATATACACACACAGAGCATGTATGTTCATATATGCGTGTACACTCTATTAAAAAGAAGTAAAAATCCAGAAATCTATATTAAAATATCTGAAAACATAATGACTTTGATTTTGAAGTAAAAAAAGGTTCATTTTTCTTCAAAGTATTTATTGTAAGTAAAACTATAAAAATGGACTAAGAAGAAAATGTTTTAAATTCATGGCTGGAATAGGACCACATTTTGCCTGTCCATGGCATTTAAAATCATAGTTATTACATTCTTTTTTTAAAAAGGGAGAGAGGGTCAGTGAGAGAGAGAGAGAGAGAGAGAGAGACTCAATTTTATTTAGCTCTTTTTCAAGTGGCTTTCATTGCTCCAACACTTCATGGTACGTGGTGCTGGGGTTCAAGCCCCTGTCCTTGTGCCTGCCAGCCAAGTGCCACAACCGCCGAGCCACCGCTGCAGCTCCTCCATTTTTATTTCAGACTTGACTTTCATATCTGTACCACTGTCGTGTCTTTTCATTGCGTGTGCTTTGGTTGAATTCTTCTATTTCGAAATTCTACCATTTCCTTTTTCGTGGTTTTTGACCTCATATAAACTCTTCCCAGAACTTTTTTTTACCTAATATTCCATCTCTCCTTTAAAAAAGTAATCGAGACACATGAATTTCTTTGAGAATGGTGAGGACTGTTTCGTTGAGAAACACATGTGTTGTTTTGTAACAGATGTCTGCCTTGCCTTTTATTTGAGCTTTTCCATTTCCCGCCTTTTTTTTTTTTTTTTTTTACTTTAATGCTGCATCATTTCCTGCAGTTCATTTAGGCTACGAGGACACAGAGTGGCAACAGGAGCACTTGATCAAGGAGGTTTCCCCTTGACCCCCGCCCGCCTCTCCCTGCCTTGCTGAATGAACTGGGTCTCTCCTGGGCATGTTCTCATGCTTCCATTCCTTGTTCCCGGTCCAAACTTCTGTTAGTGAAGTCTTGCTTCAGGCTGCAGTGACTTTTTCTTTTTCAAAATTGTGTGGAGCCCAGACTAGATATAGTGATTCTTGTCTCCTTTACTAATTTTGGATTCTGTTTGTCACTAACTGGAAAAGTGTTTTATCATTTGTAGGATTTAGGGTTTGATCATGTCTTTGTTTCATTGAAGACCATATTCTTGTTCATTCCGAGCTGTTCTTGTGTGAGCGGGAGAGACTGCGGAAGGCACTGTGGTCATTCACCACTACATTTCTTCTTCTTGTGATCAGAGCCTGATGACATTTCCCATATTCACTTGCATTTGGGTGTGATTATGTAATCAATCTGTTATAGTTAGTTCAGGCAGCTAGACAAAAATCCTTTAAATCTAGTGCTTTACAAATGATAAAAAATTTTTTTCTCACAGTTCTGGAGGCTGCAAGTCCAAAATTAAGGTACCAGTTCATTTGGTGTCTCTTGAAAGTCCATTTTCTCATAGTTGCACCATACCTGAGTCTTCATGTGGTGGAAGAGGTTAGGGAACTCTTTGGAGTCTTTTTGACAAGGGCAAAAATCCCATTCACCAGGACTGTGCCCTCTGGACCAATTTACCAACCAAACACCCCACCTACCAACACCATCACCTGGGGGGTTAGAATTTCACATATTAAATGTTGGGGTACACACATTCAGACTATGGCATGAGAGAAAGAAAGAAAGAAAGAAAGAGGGGGGGAGGAAAGGAAAAGAAAGTAAGGGTCATCACTAATAGGCCTGGCCTAGAAAAGCCTCCCCCAGCTCACCCTCATGCCTTCCTATTCTGAAACCAGATGGAAACTGATAATTGAGCCAAAAGATTGGAAAGAAACTGGGCTCTTGTACCACCATTTATAGTGAAGCCACAATCAAGAATATCCATTTTGCTTATGTGACTTTGAAGAGCATTTCTATTCATTAAGCCACTGAAGCATGGGGAGCTATGCAGCAACTACCATTAGGGTAACAGAGGACTGGAGTAATTGTGAACAAGGAAAAACCCTAGAAATTATTCTTAAGATACAGAAGAGGTCTTTTAAAACTATCTCATCTATGAGAAACAGGAAGACATAAACAAGGGATTGCAAACTCCAAAGCACAAACAGACAAGTAGAAAATGTAACAGAATTAGAAAAAGAGGAAACACACAGACCAACCATGCTTTATTTTAACTAAACTACCCTATATAAGCATGCAAGGTAATTCAACAATGGATGTTAGTAGATTGCATTTCAAATTAAACAGTTTTTCAAAAGAGAGAGAGAGACAGTGAGAGAGAGAGAGAGAGAATCAGTTTTGTTTCCTTTTTCATGTGGTTTTTGTTGCGCTGACACCTTGCTGTGCACGTGGTGCTGGGGTTTAAACTCATGTCTTGTACATGCCAGGAAGGTGCCGTAACCACTGAGTGCCCGCTCCAGTCCATCAAATTAAAAATTTTTAAAGCAGACATTTGATTACTAAATTTTTCTTTTTATTCATCATAACATTGATTTTTTTTAAAGCGAGAAGGATGGTGAGAAAGAGAGAGAGAGAGAGAGAATCAACTTTTTAATTGAATTTTTCACATGGCTTTTGTTG
Organism: Aplodontia rufa; assembly: GCA_004027875.1. NCBI lineage: Eukaryota > Metazoa > Chordata > Mammalia > Rodentia > Aplodontiidae > Aplodontia > Aplodontia rufa. The sequence goes on from PVKS010030454.1 coordinate 17,302, forward strand.
CTCTGACACTTAGTTGTGGAAGTGGGTGCTGGGGTTTGAACCCGGGCAAGCGCCAGCCACCGCCCCAGCCTCATTACGTTGATTTTTAACTAGAGATCTAACACCTCTTCTTCTGCACTATGTTATCATATGCAGTGAATAATTTATCCTTGAGAATGTTAACTGAGAAGGACATTTATTTTTATTCTGTTGTAAAAGGTAAAAAAGCTGTTCACAGAAATATATACTTTGGACCTAGAATATGTGAATGGTCCTTTTTTTACATTTCAGATCATTACTACCAAGATATTAATAGAAACCTGGATTCCAACAGCTCAAATTTATTTCTAAGTAACACTTTTGTCACTTGTTCAATAATGGCTGTATACTTCTTTATTATTGCTGTTTATAAAGAAAGACAACAACCCACACTCCACAGTATACTGTATTGCTAACCTATGGTGTTTAGTAGGTTGGGTATATTAAATATATTAGCAGATTAAGATGTTTTCAACTTATGGTGATTTTATCAGGGCCTAACCCTATCATAGCTGAGATGCATCTGAATTATGCACCCAAATGAAGGAAGGGTTAAGACAACGGAATAAATTCATTTTACAATGTTAATCACTCTGTCCAGTATATATTCCATTTTTAACATGTTAACACCAACCTATGTCAATAAAGAAAAGAATTTTAAAATTGGAGTTCTTTGTTACTACCAAATATATAATCTTGAATATAAGTTGTTTAATAAGTCTGAGATCAACTTTAACTATCTCAAGAATATTGGGTTTAGATAAGCTTATTATGTTGCTAATTTTAAAAAATGGTTGCTTTCAAAAACTTCTAAAGGCAAAATTCAAACTGTTTTCTGAAAGAGCCTAATGTCCAGAATGTGTTGGTGGCACGAATTTTTCACCAATGCTATGATGACACCTAACTCATTTGCACTTTTTGTGGTTTTGACTGGTCCCTGGCAGAATGCTCTTGAAGGAGGTATCAGGAACGCAGCCCCTTCTTTCTCTTTTGCTTTCTGGCTACCAAGACCTGAACAGCTTTGCCCTGGCGCGTGCACCTCACCACGAAGTGCTGCCGACTGACCACGTATGGAAGCTTCTGAAACTGTGAGCCAAATAGACAATTTTCTCCTTCTAAGTTCTTCAGCTCAAGTATTTTGTCACAGCAACTAAAATCTAGCATGCTTAATTTTTTATTTGCTTTTTTTCCTGTATTTTCTGCCTCATCCCCTTAAGATTTGCTCTATAAAGATAACTGAAGCCATGCTCTTGAGACACAGAGAGAGTTTTTGTTTGCATATGATGCATGAAGGAATGTTCCTCACATCCCAGAGGAAAAAAGTAGAGTTTTCCTTCAATAAGAAGTACCTCACTTTGTCTTTATGCCATTTTCCTACCTTTTTATGGAAATTCATTTTTAGAATAGTTATCAAAACTGTTCTATTTTCTATTTAATACTAATATTTTTAAAAATCACAAGTATATAACAGAATACAACTGAAATTTAGTCTCATAAGGAGAAAGCAGTTCATTAGTGACAAACTGGAAAGAAGCTATTCCTTCTGAAGAGGGAGTCGCGATTGCTAGTTGCAGGCAGATCTGAGGAACAGCGCTGTCACAGCTCTTGTTTCAAAAGTAGCTGCAATTCAGAATCTCTAATAAGCTCCTTGGTTTTTATGTATTGGTAACTGAATTATAACTTGTGACCTATGAACCCGGGGGGAATTGGGAAATTGATTAGAGAAGCCAGGAGAAAAACACAAAATAAAATAGAAATACATTATCTAAGAAAGAAAGGCAGAGAAATTTAAGAATGTTAACCTCATGATTATTTGGACTCAGTAAAGGACATAACTGCTTGCTGTGGCTTGGATTCAGTTTGCGTGTGTCCCTTCAGGGTTCGTGCCTTGGCGGCTTTGTCCGCAGAGTAGTGATGTGTTAAGAGGTGGTGGAAGCTGTCTGAGGCAGGGGCCAATGCAAGGCAAAGAGGTCATCAGGGCATTTCCCAAGGAAGGGATTCATGTTGATCTCCTCATCTGAGTTGATTTTTATGAGAGTGAGTTGATATAAAACGAGAAATTATGGTGCCTCAATCTCTCTACCTTCCTCTCTCATGTGCCCTATTCTGGACTTGTCCTGCCACTGTGATGCATGTATCATGACCCCCTTACCAGAGACTGAACAAATGGGGTATCCAATCTTACAACCACCAAAGCTGTGAGATAAACAAACCTTTTTTCTATATGAAGTTCCCAGCTTCAGGTATGTTGTTATAGTAAACAGAAATAGACAAATATGTCAGAATAAGAAAAAAAAATCTAAGCACTGAATCAGAAGTAATTCTGAAACGTTTTTCCTAGAGTATAGAATGCAAAGAAAACTAAAGGACACAATAAAGGAAAAACTACTGACAGGGAAAATAGAGATTAAAGGTGGCTGACCTTGTTCCTGGGTTTTGCTTATGGTTTCTAATTTTAAAACAATAACAATAACAAAAGAAAAGTGAAAAGAAATTGTGATCAATGACAAAATTGAAGAAACCATCCAATCACTTGACTGTCACAGTAGATGGAAAGGCATCTCCAAGTCTCCATCTTCTTCATCTCTGCGCCCCATACAATGTGACTTTATAGCACTTCCTATCATTTGGTGGATTTAACTTCTTTGCCCCTGGCTCCAAGATATTCCTGTATCTTTCTTTGAACAAAAGAATACTGTATAAGTGGCACTGTGCCAGACCTCAAGAGACCTCTGCTTCTGTCCTCTCTCCTGCAACCTCATCACCACCATGCAAATAAGCTTGAAGTAGCCCACGGAGTGATGTGCGTAGAGAAAAATCATCTTACCCAAGGACAACCTTAGTGAACCTCACCACAATGATTCCCAGCACCTAAGAAATTCTAGAGCACATCGGTCACACCCCCAGATTAGCAGAACTACTCAACTGATCTGAAGTTACTTGAGCAATAACTAAATGCTTAACATTTTAAGTCCCTGAAATTGGGGGTAGTGTATTAACACATCAATAGTCCACTGATTCAATTATTACTAGAGTGGTTCAATCTTATCCCAGTCAAAAAGAGTAGAAATATATTTACACCTACATGGAACTATATAGACTATGTAGAAAAAATATAGAAATAATCAGATGAAGAGAAAGAAAAGGAGGAAAGGAGAAAACACACGACAGTGTTTATAAACCAGAGTGACCTCATATTTCTCCTCTAAAAATTCAAGTGCAGAAACAAATTCAACAATTTTATATATGCAAGGATATAGGATTACACTCTGAATTTTTCTTGGAAAAAGACATAATTGAGTATCTTTGATGTGATGAATTACAAATGATGCCACAGTAATTTTTAAGTAGTAATTATGTTGCCAGTGTAAAATGCCCTCTCATGCCCTCCAGAATAATATGAAACTCAATGTTATTTTTATTAAATGATTAGTCTGTGCCAAGCACTGTTTGTACTTCACATAAAGAATCTCTAAATCCTATTGAAAAGCACTGAAAATTAATGTTAGCATCTCAATTTAATAAGAACTCCAAAGATGGAAAAGTCATGACATAAGCCAATTGGCAATCAGCATTGACCCCAGATAAACACTGACATGATCATATAATTGTTGTAATTTTGATTCTAAATATAATATCAATGCTGAAAATTTCTGCTCAAGGAAAAGATGTGGAATGTAGCAAATAGTAATGATTTAAATTCAAGAGCTGACATTGTATTTAAAATGCTGGGAAGTTGAGGGGGAACAGGAATAATGATATGGTAAGTTCCTCAACATTTTTGCTTTCATTTGATAGGAAAAAATGATCTAAGGATTCACAATTAATTAAAAGCATAATGTATACTTTTAAAATTACTAGCAAATGCAAACTCTTTATGGTGAAAGACAGAAAACAAAATGACAATAAAATATAAATAAGAATCAAGAAAACATATGGCATAAGGACAACTAAACCTTTCTGATATCGGAAATATAGATGATTAAAATTCCTCCTCGGGGCTGGAGCGGTGGCTCAGCGGTTACGGAGCTTGCCCGGCATGCGCAAGGGCACTGGTTCAAACCCCAGCACCCACACACACAACTGTCAGAGCAACGAAAGCCATGGAAAAACTCAATAAAAACTGATTCTCTGTCTCTCTCTCTCTCTTTCTCTCTCACTGTCCTTCTCTCTTAAAAAAAAAAACATCTCCTCAAAAGGGAAAGATTATATAATTTTAATATATTTCAACATTGAGATATATATTAAAATATAAATATCACATAAAGCCAAAATGGAAAAATATTTACAAGATATATATTATAATAAGTATAGTTACAATACTAAGTTTAAGGTAATTACTTTTACCAATATTAAGAAATAGCCCATAAAATCAGAAACATTTATGCAAAGTACGACAAAGCATCTGATTTTAGGTAGGAAAACCCTACAAGAAAAATGATAGTATTGTTATTTTCTAAGAAATTTAATGCTTTTTGTGACCACAGGGTTTGCATTCTTCTAAAAGTAAAGCAATTTGAGAGAAAATATTTAGAAATAATCCAGAAAAAGAATAGGAAATTTATGAGGACTGAAAATTTATTGTTCGAGGAGTTTGCTGTTAAATTACTCTTATGCATACGTTGAGAAAGGCCTTGATGGCATTATGAATTACAAGGTTTGGATTAACGAAGGAGAAAGTGGCTAGCTGTAATGGCTGTTGTCTCAACTTGCGTAACCATGGAGATTCTAGAGCAGAGAGAAGGAGGCTGGTGGATCTCAAAACCCCACTCCATAAAGAACCAAGAAATCAAGAGGAAACCTTAAGAAGGGTCCTAGTGGGATCAGAGCAGCGGTGTGTTCAGGAATTGTGGCTTGGATCTCCTCAGGAGATGGACAAGAAAGAGAATTCTAGTTGCAACCATTTCTGTCCCCAGGCTAGGTCTATACAATTGTTTTGAAATCCAGTCCTATATTATTCCCCATTTATTTTGTGCTGTACAGGAAAGCAATAGCGACAGTGGAGAGTGCCGGTGACACCATGGCAGCCGTGACTGAGCTCCACTTGGAAGTTGACCATGGTAAGCCCTGAATGCCTACCCCGAGTCCAAGCAGACCACCTGGATGTTACAAGTCGCTCTCCTGACAAGGGCAGGATCGAAGCGCGGGGAAGAGCTCTGATGACTAGACTGATCAACTGGTGGGTGGAAGAACTGGGGAATGCAACTCGGTTTGCATACTATCATGTCTTGAAGTGCATTTCCAGAATGCCTTTAGGAATACATATCAAGATCTAGAAGTCTGCTCTTTTTTCTATCCTTTCCCAAAGCAATATCACCACTGAACCCACTCGTGAAGCCAGGGTACCTATGAGGTTGAAAAAGAGAGCTGCACTACAAATGAGCAACTTGCACTCAGACGCCAACCAAGGGAAGCACAGAACAGATATTCACAGCAGCATGTTACTCTGAGAGATAGAAGAAGACGCAGGAAACACCACGTGATGTCAAGCAGTTTTGGAGATATTAGGATGAAGCACCATTATTGAAATAGAGCTGAATGTGTTGAATAGAAGAACATAAAACACTACAAAATGAGTTAGTAAGCCAGACAATTAAACCAAAGAACCCCCACGATAGGCTAATTGATGCAGAGAATGAAGGCAATGTTAAAACAAATACACACACACACATATATAAAAACATATGTATACATGCTCAGGTATACATTAATGTACACCCACCTATACACACAGGTATAAAATGTCACATGTATGATATAAGCATGTATGTATATGCATACAAAGAAAGAGGGATAGAGAAGTAGTAGCATAACATTATATAATAAGAGTCTTAGAAGAAGAGAAACTATGCACAAGGAGGAAAAAGAGTTGAAAAATAATGAACTGGAATTTTCTAGAATTAAAGAGACACGACAGATCTCCAGCTGCACAAATGTGTGTAGTGCCAAACCAGATGACAAAGGAAAATTATGTGAACTTTAAAATTTTTAAATCTCAGCTAAGCACATTTCAATGTAATTTGAGAACAGAAACTAAGAGAATATTCTGAAAATTCTACAGAGAGAAAAGAATCACTCAAAAAATGCACATGAATCTAGACTTTCCAACCACAACACTGGATACATAAAGAATAAAGTAGTCATTCTGACAAATGCATTAGGGATTATCTAAATTGTTCTTAATTTAATGGCATTTCCTCAGCACTAGCCATGTCAGCACCCCTCCACTCAGAGACTACTGCAATAGCCTTCAGATGCTCTGCACCCATGGGTCACGACCATGGATATAGTCCCCAAAAAGTGGCTTAAATGTCACTCCAAATCTCAAAATCCAAGCTTGTCACCAACTAAGATGCATCACTTTTAGGAAATGCTGGCGTTCTAACATGGTTTAAGACCCTGCCTGGCCTAGACCTGCATCACTGAACACTGGCTGGACTTGGGAACCACTGGTGTGATGGTTAACCTAGTTGTCAAATTGATGGATTGAGAGACACCTAGAAAATTGGTAAAGCATGTTTCTGGGCATGTCTGAGAGGATATTTCCAAAAACAAATTGGCACGTGGGTCAGCAAACTGAGGGGAGAGACCTTCCCTGAATGAGGGTAGCACCATTCAAAAGGTCGGGGGCCCAGATGGAATTAAAAATGGAAGAAAGGGGAAGCTGGCACCGACACACGAACTCAGAGACTACTGCAGTATCCTTCAGATGCTCTGCATCTAGATGACTCTTCCTGAGCAGTTGCATTCTGTGGTCATCTGATGCCAGATTCCATAGTCTTTGAACATGAACCATGAACCAGTGACTCTCCAGTGATTTTCCAGGCCTTCAGCCTCAGCTTGAGGCTGCATCTCTCGTACCTCTTGTTTTGAGACTCTGGTTTCTTGGACTAAACATCTACAGGTTTCCCCGGTTCTCCAGCCTACAGATGGCCATCGTTGGTCTATCTAGTTTCTGATTGTACAAGTTAATTTGATAAACCTCTCTTATAATATGTGCATTTTCTTGGGTTTGTTCCTGTAGAGAACCCTGGCTAACACATCTGGGGAGCTCTG
>PVKS010030455.1:0-11296 GCA_004027875.1 Aplodontia rufa
TGATGAAGAATCCAATTCCAGTCAGCAGGGGCCAAGGGGACATAGACTCCCATGGCAGTGAGGACTTGAAAGCCTGATGTCACTTGCTGTCAGTCAAAAGTCCAGATGTGGACCTGGGCTGGGCTCTCTGGGCACTTTTCTACGATCCCCAGTAAAACCAGGGAGCAGGAGAGGCACATTGTCCCTCTGGTCTCTGAGCAGACGCACTCTCTCCCTTTTCCTATCCCTTCAATAAACTCATGTCTGTTGCTGAGTGACATGTCTGAAATCTTTCTGCCTTTATTACAAGGAACAGGGTTTGGAGGGGGTCTTTGCCTCAATCTCCCAGAAGACTCCAGCTCCACAACAGACTTAGACATAGAATAGCACAAAGGAGGGGAGAACAGGAGGGACTAGCCTGTCATTTAGTCAATATCTCAGTTATCTTTCTCATTGAGTTTTCAATGACTCTGAGCAGAGAACCAACTTTCCTCCCAGGTTCCTTCATCATTTTGTTTTTAGGGCTCTTGTGTTGCTGAATATATTGCATTATAGCTGTTGAAGCTCCTTCCCATGGAGGAAATTAATTACCTCTAAGAGCTGCTTTATTAAAGTCATGATAGCAGTTTAGTGATATAGTATTACCATACGATAGCAATGTGAGACTGTTCAATGCACATTTATACAAATACTTCTAAATGTCTATTCTCTTGCTTAGAGAAAACAAAACATGTTTTAAAAATTGCTGTGTATGGAGTGAGGATGGGTGGGAAGGAGGAAATATGAGGGATGGACGTGGAGCAAATTATATTCCACACATCTACAATTGTGTCAAGAGGAATCCCAATGTTATTAAAGCATTGAGAAAAACATTGGGAATGACAATCTGAGAGTAAATGAGTGTTCCTTTCGTGCCTATAACGATGGGCGGGAAAACCCAACATTGACTGTTTTCTATTGAGAATGAGTGGTGTTCCAAGAGAGCTGTTTGATTCAGTCTAATTTGACCCTGTGTGGCTTTTACCCCGCCTTCTTACAGCCTTGCCTTTTCTTTTGAGTCTTTCACTTGCATCCTTTGTGGTTACTTCCCACCTGCAAATAGGGGTCTTCTAACATCTGCACTTAATCCGACCTCACTTGATGATCTCTCGCTCATTCTCATGACCTCGGATTATAGTTCTCTTCGGGTAATACACAGATTTCAGCTCTGCACAGACCATTTTGAGTTCCACTCTGGGTTTCTTGTTGCTTGCTAATGTATTACATTAGCGCCAATAACCCTCCCCAGCTCTTCAACCCCCAGTTTCAACACTGAACTCACTGCCTGCTGTGTCTACCAGTTCTTTTAATTCTCCATTAATCTCCCCAACTTCTGCAGAAACCACGTTTAAGTAATGTGCATTACCTTGACTCTCTCCTCTTTTTGGCTTCCATATCCATTTATCAGTTAAACTGATGGTAGTACCATATTTATACCTCTCCTAACGTAACTTTCCTTCAAATCCCTCCTGCCAGCCCAGTAACTTGCCACCAAGCACTGAGCCCTGGTTTCTTTGCCACCCAAACCATCTTTGTGCCAAATGCAAGCTGCGGTGCAGTTTCTCATCATGTTGCTGCCTCACCCACGCTCAAGTTAGAAATCATAGTGGTAGACTACAGGGACTCCTGGAGAGCCCACAGGCTGGCTGGGTCCATCTTTGCAGGCGGGCATCCTGCCTGTCCCTTCATGCATTCTCTGCGTAACCAAACTTCCGTTGATAGCATTCTCAACCAGGAATAGGAGGCCCTTTCCATGGCCACATTTCTGCCATCCCTTCTTTCTTCAGCTCACTGAACCGCAGCAACCATCTCCACAATTCTCCTTGCCGTGTTCGCTGGGTTAGTCTCAGCACCTAAGTGAGTCATGCATCTTAACAGGACAAGAAAGATTTGCCTAAATAGAATCATCTGAAATAAATTCTTCCATTGAAGTTATTTGAAAATGTAAGCATAGTTTATCATTACATTTAACATTTTCCTTAGATTATATCGACCTGTGCACTGGTCTTCTTTCTACAGTTAGAAAATTTGCCTTCATCACTGACCAATTTCTTCGATCTATTTCATCTGGATGTGATATAGATTGGCACCTGCTGTGGTGGACCCCTTCAGTCAAAGTAAAATAATGAAGGATTGGAAAGTCTGAGCTCTAGTGAGTGAACAGCTATGTAGGAAGCAATGACTACATGTTGGGTGAAATCTAATTTTTTTAGGCAGGATACTGTGCCCTTCCGATGTCACAGTCTGGATACGCACAGTAGACACCTGTGCATGCGCACACGGGCCTGCATCCTCACATACACACACTTGATCATTTACTGCTCCATCTTGTTCTTGTTCAAAGCCCCAGAGCCCACTTCACTGAGCTTCTGTGGTGAAGTGCTTCTGTGGCGAAGTCTCATCTTGAAGGAGCCATTGCAAAGCTGCACGATGCTTGGCATGGTCCTTAATCTGATGTGAAATCTTAGAAGAATGCATAGTCAAAGGCTGTTCTTTACCCAGGAAGTGCACTTTTACTGTGACCATGGGACCTCCATGCAGAGCCTCCCTTGAGGAATCTCATCCTTGTGGACCGCTGTGAAGAAGAGTATGAATTGCATTTTGTAATTTTATTTCTTTAGCATCTCAGCTGCAATTATATGTACTTCCTTTACAATTTTATTGTGTGATAACCCTATAAAACTAAATAAAGTGTTAAGACTATGGCTGAATTACACACACTTGCATCTTCTTTGAGCTCTAGGTTGTAAGCAATTGCAAAAAAAGAATTGTATAGCTTTTTTATTACTATTGTAAATGCACCCAAAGACCATTATGTGATGGGTGCAGCCAATAAATAGGATAAATAAGAAAGTGCATTGCAGCGCTCTGTCAGGCACCCTTAAAAAACCATGAGGGTGAGCAGTCATGTGACAGCCAGTTTCCCCGCAGGTACTAAAACCAAGTAGGCATTGCCACACAAACAAGCCATTGCTCACCAGTTGTGATTGGAAAACGTTAGTGGTTCTGTTTAGCTTTAGGGTTCACACTGCCTTTAAAATTTGATTACATCTTACAAAGAGACCTCAATTTTATCCTATCACAGATGAAAACATTCCAAGATCTTACGTTTTATTGAAGAGCATCAGACAAACATGTCTGTACTCAACGGCCAACGGATGTCGTTTTGCAGCATGAGCTCAGATGTCCCGTGTTGTTCTGCTGCCATTAAAGCAGAAGAACGATGCTGCGGTTTGAAGTGTTAAACTGCTTTCAACTTTTAAACCAGCAACTTCCCAGAATGTGTAGACAAACAGGCTGCAAACAGTACTGAGATCAGACAAAGTGCTGCAAATGTGCCAGCATTCTAACTTGGCCAGCGCACAAGCACTGAGTTCAGATTCTCCTCCTGCAATGCCATTTAAGTCACAAATAATTGGCTTCTGCACACAGCTGCAGCGTTCTGCTGACGACCTCAGACAGGCTCAAAATACGATGGACACGCTATTCACCGCTGATTAGCCAGAAGCTCCGGGAAAATAAAAAAATGAAAGAAAGCACTTTACTGGGCCTTTCAGCAAGTCCACAATACAAGACAAATATTGCCTTTAACATTTTTCTCTTTTGTGTTTCCCCTCTGCAAGAGAGACAATCTAATAATCACTCAGCAGCTAAAATATTTCGAATCCTGAAGCAGGTATTTTTATAGCCTACAGAATATTCTAAAATTCAAATTTGGAGATAGAGTTATTCCTACCAAGAAGGGGTTTGGAGGCCTTTCACACAGAATATTGTCATGGCCCACGGATGGGGGATGTGTGTTCACTTCCTGTTCTGGTCAAAATCAGCCCTCCGCTGGAAAGAGCATAGTTTGGGTCGCTATCAGCAAACTCCCTTTTAAAAACTAGTAACAGCAACTATCACTCCTCTTATCAAGAAATCCTTTAGAATTGCTATGTAGAACTTGACCCTGAGAAAGGTCCACCTTACTTAAGATCTGCATTAAAGGTTCTGGCACCCAGAACCTTGTAGTGAAGGGGGTCTCTTCTATAGCCCTCATAATCAAGCCTTTTTTTGTTTTGATTTGTTTTTTTAAGAGAGAAGTACAGTAAGAGAGAGAGAGATAGAGAGATAGAGAGAGAATCAATTTTTATTGAGTTTTTCACATGGCTTTCGTTGCTCTGACACTTAGTTGTGTACGTGGGTGCTGGGGTTTGAACCTGTGCACTTGCACATGCCAGCACCATAACAGCTGAGCCACTGGTCCAGCCCCATAATCAAGCTTTAATCACACATTACATCTGCTGTTGTCCCACTTGTCTTAACACAATCATCACCTGAAGGTCTAAAATGCAGATGCCCACGCTTCTGCAGGCTCCTCAAAAGCACCCAGCAACCAAATAGGGAAATCTGCATTAGTTACTCTCTTTATCTCATTCAGCTCGCAGCCCATCATATACAGTACTTACAAAATTTCTCTAGGCAAGCGTTTTTACTTTTACTTTTTATAGGATAAGAATCAGGATGAGGGAGATATAGTACAGGTTCCAAGCTACAGACCTGAGATAATGGTATATTCATCTTACAAGGTAGGTGTGGCTAACTCCAGATCCCATGTTCATTCTGTGGATCACTCTGCCTGGGAAGGAAAGCCAGTGGGGAACTATTTTAGACATTGAACAGCAACAACAACAACAAAAACACCAGGGTCCCAGGACTTTATAAAAGTAGTAGCCACGGAATCTTCAGGGCTTAGAGTGTCTTCTATATGAATCAATTAATTTGTCTTTAGTTGAATCAGTTGAATGCCAACTATGCATCAAGTACTGTGAATAAACCTTAGGAAAATGAACCACTCAAAATAACCTCAATATATCTACAAGCAACTTGCAACGAAGAAAGGTAAAAAGGGGTGAGCATCAACAGTCACAGTGGAAACAGGGTTTCTGTAAAATCTGGCATCTGTGGCTTGAACGTTTTCTCTCACAGGTTTATTTGCGCACTGAAGTCCTGGTTCCTGATATGTGTGATTGACACATGATGTGGATATTCCCCACAGCGGGTTTCCGCTGCAGAGAGAGCAGGGTTCTACCCATACCTGCGTTGAGTGCTCTGGCTTCCAGCATCAAGGAAGAAAAAACAAAAAACAAATAAGCAAAAACTCTACATTATAGAAACATCTCGTTTCTGCTACTTGGTCTTGCAGTCCAGAGAAACTAACACAGAGAGAATCTTGAAATTTTGATGTCAGGATATCTTTTTGCTCTTAAAAACTACTACAAACTCCAGGAGAGCTTTTTGTTTATGTTTTATATCTAGTAACACACATTGTCTAATAAATTAAATCTGGTAAAATTTTTTAAAACATTAATTTATTTGAAGTGGTAGTTTACTTACCGCATGTTAAGAAAACTAATGCATTTTATAATACATATATTTTTTCAAAACAACAAGAATTCAGTTAGAAGAGTGGCATTCTTTTACATTTTTGCAAATCTCTTTAATGTCTGGCTTAATAGAAGACAGATGGCATCTCCTATCAACTTCTGCTTTCAATATGCTTCAATATGTTGTTCCGGGTGAAGGGCATTGAGGAAATACGGCCTCACACCAATATTCATTTGGAAGAAAGGAATATTCTCTTAATCGTCTTTTCAGATAGTTGTGGATATTCTCCTTTGATGCTACACTCAAACTCATTAAGTGGCAATATCTTAGATTAGTTGCAATGTGGAACGTGAAACTTTTTCAAACTTTACCCCTCCCCGTTTTATTAAACCTATTGTTCTGTTTAATCCATTGGTCTATTAAATCCATCTTGCACTTCAAATGGATCCTTCATACATGAAGGACTTTGCAGCAGCATACATTAATCCTTTAGAAAATATTGGTTTATTTAGTTATGCTAATCTTCTAAAGGTTGACACATTTCCTTAGATTTAAAAAAAAATCCTCGTGTGTTAATGTCAACAATCTCAACTCAAAATCTTTAAGGTTTGGAAAAACATCAAATACATGGTGTCCAATGCAATTGTCTCCCAGTTTTTAATTTTGCTTGGTAGCTCAGCTTTGTAACTGGCTGTTAATACTCTGAGTGTCACTCTTGAGGCTGCATGCTCCTGTGCTTGAGTCCGGGGCTGGGCCAGCAGGCCCTGAGTCAGGATGAAGTTAGTTGGTGAAGCATTCCTTCCAGCAAGCCTGGTGTCCACAAGGGAAGGCACCGGGTCTGTTTGTGATCCAGCCCATGCTGGTCCCCAAGATGGCCCTCATAATTTGAGATGAAGAAATGTGTGTAGTGTCATTTCCATTTGTTACAAAGAATATTTTTGAAACATATATTCGGGTAGCAAATATAATTATATTGAGTTTTTGTTTTTTGTTTTTTGTTTTTTGTTTTTTTTACTGATTCTGGCATAACAAGAAGAGAAAGAGGTAAAAAGTGCACAAGAAGCTACAAGTGATTTTCTGGTTTTTGAGATGCCCAGCAACAGGATAAAAGTCTTTTCCAACCATTTGATAGATATTTTACAAAATCGATGTGTTGTAAAGCATTTGGGGAAAATGTAGTCATTTATGACTGGGTTGTTGGCTTCACAAGGCTCATGGCCCAGGGTACAAGAAAGTTGACAAGGATCTTTATCTCAGTATATCGGACACACTCCTGCATTTATCTTCAATCCATGGAGGGTTGCTGGCATTGAAATGGCAGACACTTGGGTGTATTACTGATGGTAAGAAATCAATGGGGTGCAGGGGAGAGAGAGAGAGATGGTGGGCAAGGGAGGGGGCACTTTAGTATTCAAAAGTGACAGGAGGTTGGTACAAATGTCAAAATTCTCTGGAAGAAGATAAGATGTAAATCAAAGATGGAAAGATTAGGCTTGCACAAGAAGGACAGCTTCTCCAGAAAAAGAAAGAAAGAAAGAGAGGAAGGGAGGGAGGGATGAAAGAAGGAAGGAAGGAAGGAAGTAAAAGAAAGAAAGAAAGACAGAGAGAGAAAGAAAGAAAGAAAGAGAAAGCAAGAAAGAAAGCGTGGAGGTTGATATGAATGGATTGTCATGGGATTGACCCTGGATAGAAACACTTGCTACGTCTCTTCCCTACCAGGCAAGGATGCTGGGCTTCTTGCACCTCAACATGGCTACATCTCAGTGGAGTCTGGCACTGACTTCAGGCACATAAAGCAGTTTCATCAAGAGGGCATGTGGCCCGGGAATATAGGGTTGCTCCCCAGAGTCTCCTGGAAAGACAAGCTTACAGTGGAGAGTCATCTCACTCAAGAGGACACTGTCCTACCTCAGATTCATGATCATCCTGTGAGAGATGCTATAGCTAAATACCTTTGCTATGCAATTTAAAGAACCGATTCAGCTTATTTTCTTCTACTAAGAAAGCCTGGAGAATATTTACTAACACAGCTTCAGTACGTGGTCTGCTGTTAAAATGTTTGCATTCCCTTTAAATGATTCAGTAAACGAAACGAGATGATGTGCTGGCCTCTGAATTTTCTGACCGTATGTTTTATAAGTTTGGAAGAGTTAATGTAGTGTGACCTTTGCTGACTGTCATGTTAGATCAGGGAGCCTTAAAACATAATTTCATCACAAAGTAGTTGAGATAGTATGACAATTTTAAATGTTTTTCTTTTTGTTCCCATGTGTTTATTCCCTAAAATTTTTCACATTTTTATAGTATCAGGAACAAACGGTCACACACTGTAGCCTTTCCTTCCCTTCTCTCTGCCTTTAACAAAATAGTATTCTTCACTGAATCATGAGCTGAGAAGTTATTACTCCTTACGTGACAGTGAGATGATATGGCTGAATTTCTGCCATACCACTTACCTGGGGTGAAGACGGCCAAAATAATCCAGTTTACTGATCAGTGGTTAATCTGAGAATCACAGAAACACAGGCACAGAGATGGGTTCCTTTTGAATGTCAGGGACATAACTTACGGGTTAATTTGAAAGTTGGGGACATACTATAAAGGAAGTCTCGCCTCCTGTCTTTAGGCCTAGGTCTCCTTTGCTATGGAGAGAGTGGCCCACCCTTCTTCCCATCTTTCCTAAAAGCTTGCATTCTGCCTTCCTTGAGAATCAGCTCTTCTCTTGCCTCTTCCTTGGGAGTTTGTCCTTGTCTCTTGGGAGCATCTTACTCTCTCTTGCCTCAGAGCACACAGTTCATTGTCTGCTGCCACACAGCTCCGCACACTTTGATGTATCCTCAGTAGTGCACTGCAAGGGGCTTAAGAGGAAAACTGTTTATTTTGAAGTCTGGTATCTAAATGATGAAGCATTATTAAAAGGCAATTGAAAAAAACAATAAATAAGAGTGATTGAACGGTGAGAACGGTGAGGCATCTGATTCTTTCAGCAGATCCTCCTTGCTCATGGAGGCAGGATGGGGTCATCTTTTGCTGTCTGTTCCTTCCATGGGTGTAATCACCCCTCTAGCCCACACCAGCACAAATAGTGTCAATACACTTTCTACTGTGCATCCTGTTAGCACCGTCCCCCAATGTTTGGCTCTTTGGGAGGCTATCAATGAGTCCACATCAGATGAGCGATGAGATATTTTCATTTTTGTTGCTGTCTGTTAAACAATGGCCAGTTGTGGAAGGGCTGCTTACACTGGCCTAGAGGAATCGGCACTGCTAGGGGATATGCCAGACAGCCCTTTGTCCCCTCCAGCCTGCCAGTATCCACACCACCAGAGACAGCACTGATGGAAAACTAGAGTTTTGAATCAGTTCTTTCTGCACAACAGAGCAGGTAAAACGATTAAACCCCTTGGCAAAGATTGTCAAGGTGAGCAGAGGAACAGAGTATTCTGCCAACTTATACATTTCTCAACTAAAATAAAGTAGGAAAAATGCCATGAGGCAGCTCTACAGTAGATCTTTCTAAACTGTCTGTCTCTATTTTACCAGAGCTTGACTTTGCCTTACTTCTCTAGACCTAATCTCCAGTACTAGTTTCGCTACTCAGCGCACTTCCTTCTGTGGACATGACCTTGGGAACTCTTGGATTTCCTTTTTCCATTTCTGTGATGCAGAAGTGTCTTCAAATTATCTTTTTTTTTTTTTTTTAAATCACAGCCTTGTAGACTTTACTTAATATAGCTAAGATTCACTTCCCTCAGTGTAAGACCATGACATAAGATGTGCATTTACTTTTGTTGTACCATATCTTTCCTGTGCCTGGTGCTACGTGAATAACAATACCAAGAGTAATTGATGCATCTCTCTAGATTAAGCCAGACAGCTATCAAATGTTTAATTAAAAATGAAGTGATAATAAGGATATATTTCCAGAGATTCAAATTGTAACATACACAATCTACCCAATAAGCCATCATAATTAAGGATTTTAAATGACTGGCTATTGTAATAATTCCATAGTTAAGCTGATTTAATATTATCTGATCCCCTGGGGGATATATTTCCATAAAATGTGGGTTAGAGTACATTTAGCACTATTGATCGTATCACACTTTCATTTACAAATGTTGGGAGTGTAAAACTGTACCTTACTTAAGATGCCAAATATCTAATTTTTTTAAATCTTCACTAAAATACCACTGCAGAATTTGAAATGGCACTAATGGGTTTAGGGGCAAAGAGTATAAAAAACATCTGGAGATGCTGAAATAACCTGCATTCATTTATGTTATTTAGGTTGTAAAATCATATTCAATCTTGACCCACTCAGGAAATCTAACATAAGCGTCCTGCTGATTTTGACAGTCATACAGCAAAAACACCCTCTAATGAGCATTTAATAGTCACCAAAAGTTCTGCATTAAGTACAAAGCCCTTTTGATTACTTATTCCACTAATTTAAAGTAAATGCTTTTACAGATGGCATCTGTTAGTCTGCAGGACGTGTGCTGCATTCATATGTAGTCATTGGAAATAGATTCCAGCTTTAGTAGAAAGATTGTACCAGAAAGATCAAACATGAAACACTGAGTAAACATATCCCGTGATATATTTTCCTGAAATCTCTTCATAAATACTTATCCAATAAGAGAGTACAATGCTTAGGGCCTGAGCGGTAATGGAGAAATACCTTGGCAAATTAACACCTACGACAAAGTGATCCAGGCAAAAAATAGCTCTTCACTCAGCCTCTTGTCTTCCCAATGGTAGAAGCATAGAATGTTTCAGGCTCCTTCAAACTGTATTATGTTACACACATGAAAAATGCCATGAAAGGCTTTCAGATGGTAGAGCTGATCAGAAAATAACAATGACACATTACAAAGAGAAAGAAGGGAATGGCAAAGATTGCCCAAGATAGCCTTACAGGCTGCTGAAGGAATAATTTTCCAGTGTTCTTTAATTAATAGAGTTTTTATTAGTGATTCCTGCAGACATCAAAAGACTTTATAACAAAGGCCTATACGAACCTAATCACTAAATTATCCAACTCAACTACATTTATTCATAAGAAATAGACAACGAGAAAACAGATAGATGCCTACTTTTGCGGCAGACTCAGTGAGTCCTCTCTGGATCCCCTAGCAAACACATGGACCCTGCCTAAGAACTGAGTGCCAGGGCTCACCGAGCAAGACACAATGGAGCAGTGGCGTCCTGTATAAAAGAATAGGACCCTGTCTCTCACTAGCTATGACAGGAGCAGCTTCTGCTTGGAAAATACAGAACACTAGCCAACCTGATCTGCAAGGTACTTGCTGATTTTTAAATTTGGAATGAGTCAATGGAATTTCAAAAGCTGACCAAGCTGTGAAATGAGGTAAATCCTAGCACTTGGTTTTGCATTCAGTATGATGATGGAAACTGAGTGATATAATGTTTATTAGACAACATTCTTTCAATCTTCTCTTTTGGTTGTTAATATGGTCAAAAATGTAAGCTTGAGAAAGTGCTCTAAATCTCTAGTAATCAGAGAAATGCAAATGAAAACCACATTAAGATATCACCTCATGCCAGTCAGAATGGCAAAGATGAAGAAAGTAAACAATAATAGATGCTGGAGGGGCTGTGGAGAGATAGGCACAATAGCACACTGTTGGTGGAGCTGCAGACTGGTGCAACCCCTCTGGAAAGCAGTGTGGAGAATCCTCAAAAAACTAGGGATGAGTCCACCATATGACCCTGCTATTCCACTCCTGGATATCTTTCCAGGGGACTTAGAATCAGCACATTATAGTGACACAGCAATATCTATGTTCATAGCAGCACAATTTACTATTGCTAGGCTATGGAAATAACCCAGATGTCCCTCACTGGATGAATGGATCCAAAAACTGTGGTACATTTATACCATGGG
>PVKS010030455.1:11396-24483 GCA_004027875.1 Aplodontia rufa
TTTGAAGGTAAATGGATGGCTATGGAAGAGATCATGCTGAGTAAAATCAGCTTAACCCAGAGAACTAAGGGTCGATTGTCTCCACTCATCTGTGGAGGTGGGGACTAGACCCTGGACAGTGAGAAAGTTGGTCTATTAGCATGTGTTAAATCCAGATAAGATGTAATGCTTTACAACCTAATACTTTTTTTAGAGATATTGTGGGAAGGGGAAGGGCGGGATAAGGGAGGGTAATTGGGGGGGCACTCCTGGTGGTAATTGCAATTTCCAGAATATATGCACATTTTATATTATTTTGTTAAAAACTTGTATGGTTGTTCAAAAATTAAAAAAATATAAGCTTGAATGACACATTGTAATGCAAAGGTAGTAAGGATTGATAGACTTAGTCCTGTTGCATTTTATCCTGGGTCATTCCTTGTTCTAAGAAGGCTAAATATACGTATTGTAGGATATTTTGTAGCATCCCACTAAATTATAGTAGCATACCACAAATGAGGTTGGGTCAACAAAAAAATTCTCTCTAGACAGAGTTAAATATTCACTGGAATACAAACAGCTCCTGATGAAAAACCAGTGAAATCAGTGAATCTGGGTGAAAGATTAACAAACTAACTGAAGTTATGTTTTATATGAGGATCCAAAATGGATTTGAAATTCTGATCTTTTAGCATGTTAATTTATATGACATTATGATTTTCAGACCATGGCTAAAATCCCAGGAGTTCATTATTATAGCTACCATTCATCTATTATAGTATCCTCCTATAGCAAAGAATATACTGCTATATGCCTACTGAGAGATGGAAAGCTACTTGATTTTTTACAAGACTGTTAAGCATTTGAAGATTTGAAGGAGGCAGGTAGGAGAGCAACAGATGTCTTTCCATATGATAGTTGAAGGAACTAGGATGCTCATTCTGGGGAGGGAGAAGCTTGAGTTGAGTTGGGACACATTTGCTATTAGATATATTGAAGGCAATAGCATTAGGCAGAAGATAGATACACTGATCCAGGTCTGTTAGCAAAATATTTATTAAGCACCTACAACACACAAGCAATTTTGTTATGTTCTAGAGCTAAATGAGTGGTGGATATATTCTGATTTGATGTATACACAATTAAAGCAAATAAATGTGATGCCTTTACTTGATTTTGCTTATTAAAAAATAGCTAAGAACATGAACACACACTGATGGAACGCATGTGTGCAATGACATACAGTTTGAAAATACATAAAGCCCAATGTCATAATATTTTTTGTTTTTTTAATAAAGGAGGAGAGATAAAGAGAGAGAGAGAATCAACTGTATTTTGTTTTTCATGTGGCCTTCATTCCTCTGACATTTTGTTGTGCACATGGTGCTGGGTTTACGAAACTGCATACTTATGTCAACCAGACAAGCCCCTTAACCACCAAGCCACCACTCCAGCCTATAATAACACTTTTAAAATATAAAAATGGCATCCTTTTTCTTCTAGTATATCTAGAATATAGTCAGTTAATTTACAAAATAATTACTCCACAATGTGTGGCTAATATGTTTATTATTGTGTAAGTTCAATTGTAGGTGCAAAGATTCACTTCAATTAACCCAACAGTTAGAATAAGCTGGATTCATAGTAATCTAGACCATATAGTTATTACTATGATTATATTTTATTTCTTCCTTCAAAAGTTATACATTTTAGTTTATTTTTTAAAGAGAGAGGGACAGTGAGAGAAAGAGAGAGAGAAACAAATTTTTATTCAGTTTTTCACGTGACTTTTGTTGCCCAAGACTTCACTATTTATGTGGTGCTGGGGCTCGAACCCATGTACTCGTGCATGCCAGGCAAGCGCTGTAACCTCCAAGCCACCATGTCAGCCCCAAAAGTTATACATTTTAAACTGGAACATTTATAACTGTGAATAGTTCAAGTTACAACGTAGTTACTAGCCAATGTGTATATATGTTTACTTATAATGAATAAGGAGTACTAATGAATAAAAATATGAGCCTGAGAAATGAAGAAGTTCAAAACTACATTTATATAAGTTAAGAAGCTTTGGAAGTTTTCTTCTATAAAAATGTAAGTTTTTCTGTATTTGTTCTTATCCATCACTAGTCTCCAACGTACAACCTCTGAAACCAAAGCTCTGGCCCATGGGTTGTCTCCCATGCACATCTGTCTATGTTGTGTAATAACATGGGGCTGGAGCTGTGGTTCAGCAGTCACGGTGCTTGCCTGGTATGCAGGAGGATGTGGGTTCAAACCCCAGCACCATGTACAATGAAGTGTTGAACATGAAAAACTAAATAGAACTCATTTTCTCTTTCTCTCTCTTACAGTATCCCTCTCTCTCTTTAAAACAAACAAACAAAAAACCCCAAATTAAAAAAAGAAAACCTAATATTGAAGAGGAGAAACTAGTTCACCAGCAAAGTACCAAGTTCATGTCAGAACGACTTGGCCTCTTACTTCCTGGTTTTTACCTGACGTGGGTTCCCTGCCACGCCAGTTCCCCCAGAGCTGCAGTGTACTGGAAAATTCTTGCTCACACACCCACATGTGCTTAGAAGAAAGTGGAAATTCTTGTGACTATAAATTATGCTTTATATATATTTATACATATATATGATTCTAAATACATAAAATCAATTCTATGTAGGTTCAAGGAAAAAAATTGATCGATGTTTACAAACTTTATTGGCTAGCTACATATTATGTATAATATTCTATATGTAGAATATACTTATTGAAGTTGTTGAATAGAAATATTTATATTTTCTTTCTACCCTTAACACAACTCTAATTAAATCCCAGTGGTAGAATAATAAACTACAACTAATTAATTTAACCAACAGTTATGGTTGAGTTCATTGTATTTGACCCCCAATTTAAGATAGTGACCCCTTATATAAGTATAAACAAAAAAACCTGCAATTAGAAAACATTTATCACCCCATTCATTTGTATTTATTTTCTCAATTTTTTATTATTTTCATGTAAATATATAACCAACTCTAAATCTACTTTTTGCAACATTGATAGTTCTGTTTCCCTGTCATGGTGGAATTAATTGTCTTCACATAATCAGTTAGTAAAAAACTATGTTTTAATTTTTCTTATCCTTTATCTTTACAGATAGGACTAAAATATGCTTATAGTTATAATGAATATATAATAACCATTATGCAGAATAAAATATTAATCCTCAGAGTACAATTTTGGAAGAAAAATCAGTAGCAATAAGTAAAGATTTGAAATGTCATGATAGTTAACCATAAACCTTGATTTTTCACTTTCTTAGATTTTGGGACAAACAGGATATAAATAAATATATATATATATTTTTTGTATATATATATATATTTTTTATGTATATACATACAGAACATCAAAGCGGTAGTAGCAATAACATTAATTATTGATTCACATTGTTTGCATGCTGTGAATTAGCTGCCTGCTGCTACTATAGCAAATCACCACAAACTTCCCAGCTTCAGAACAGCAGAGATGCATTGTCTTATACTTTAAGAGCTCCAAAGTTAAAAGTGGTTTCTTTTGGCTTCTGTCAAGTTATGAGGAGCAAGGTATTCCTTCAGTTTGTAGGGAGGAATTCGTTTGTCTTATATTTCTTCCGGTTTCTAGAAACGACAATATTCCTTGGCCCATGGCCTCCTTCTTCAAAGCTGTCATCAGCACATGGAATTCTTTTCGTATGGTATCAATGAGCAGACTTTCTTTCCAACCTCGTGCCTTTATGAGGTCCTTCTGAATATTTTGGTTCCATCCATCATTCCAGGCTAATCTCCCATCTGAAGGTCGGTTGAGTATAATCTTAAGACCAACTGCAGCCTCCATTTTCTTTAACATACAGCGAAGCATTCATAGCTTCTGACAAGTGTGGGTGTCCTTGAAGAGTTGTAAATGTCATCTCTGCATTACTATAACAGAACACCTGAGGCAGTAACTTGTAAGAAGTCACACCATGTCACTTTTTTTCTTTTTTTTTTTAAGAAATAGGGGACAGTGAGAGAGAGAGGGAGAGAGAGAGAATCCATTTTTATTTAATTTTTCACATGGCTTTCATTGCTCTAAGACTTCATTGTGGGGTTTGAATTCGTGTACTTGCGTATGCCAGGCAAGCACCGTAACCACTGAGCCACCGCTCCAGCCCCTCACTTTTCAATAAGATTGAAAAGTCAACAATTCAAGACTCAGATCACTCTAAAAACCTAAAATTAGATGTTCCTTGTTAATTACATGGTCTTATTGGAGCACTTCTCATAGTTAATTAGTGAAAAACAGAAAAATCCATCAAGTGCAAACAAACAGTGCGGCCAGGGTATATTAAAGCAAATGCTTCTGTCCTAAGACACATGAAACATTGGCCATCTAAGCCTTCTCCCAAACCGAGGTCTGTCATATCTCTTCTGCAATTAACTTTGGATGGATTAATGAATAGTATTATCTAGACATGTACCACGATGTTTCCTTTGCATGACCACATATGTGCCCTTGGTAAGGTGATCTATCAGACTCTGCCATTTCACCCATGGTCATCAGTGAAAACTATTTTTTTTTATTATGCTTTTCCCTTCCAGGTGTTTTAGAGTCTTTCATATTTCTGCTAAAAGTTATGTGGAGTTCTTTTCCTGAAACCAAATAATTAATATTTAGTATAGTTATATGCTATACATATTTTTATGCACTCTCTTAATCCTTTTTTCTCTTCATTTTTTACTATCTCCTTAATAGAGCTTATTCTTGTAAAACTATATATATACCATTGAAATTCCAGATAGATTGTAAGATAGCTCCTGAGAAGCCACGTGGGATAATGTGTAATAACGTGAGATAAAAATTAAGGAAACAAAAGAAATAAAATCAGAGCAACTCTAAGCAGGCGAGTTACGTACTACAGGGAGCAAGATAGCCACCAACTGTGACTCAGCCTGGTGTCAAGTGAGTGAGGGGAAAATCCGTGCCCCTTAATCAGATTCTCCTTTACAAAATTGCACTTAGAAAGTAAGAAATTGCAATTGTTCTGGAAAGTTGCAGACATTATAATTAAGGAGATGTTTCAATTCTTCCTATATAATACAGGGTATTAAACAGTAAATGCTACATTTGACAATATACATGCAAACCTTTGTTTATTAAATATCAATCATCAATTCAACTTTTGATGTCAGAATAAAAAGAAGTAGATACAGAGACTGAGTGTGAAAGAGAAATAGAATGGTAGGTACATAGATCAAGTCATGGATACTGATGAGACTCCTGTTTAAATCTAAGAAATTGCTAGAGGAAGCCCCACTCCTAACTTTAAAACATAAAGAAACCTGGACAAGTTTAGACTTTTCTAGAAACCATCAGTGAACTGAGCTTCTAGACCAGTCCTCTAACACTGTATCTGGAGAAGTGAATGCAGGTAGAAGCAAGACCAGAAGTTTTGGCTAACTGGAAGCAGAGATAGCCCAAATGTCCCCTAAGCTGATGGAAGAGCCTGCTGGAAATCCTTAGGTAATTCCTAAAGGCAGATGAGAAGGCCTTTGGGGCACGCATCGGAACACTCTTCTGTTCAAGCTTTTCTTCCAGGGTGCGAGCAGGGACCATAGCTGGAAAGAATCCTGAGACAACACTCCCTGTGAGGGAAATTGGTAATAAAGGGTGTAGCCATCATCCCATCACCTCTGTGAAATAAATACCTTCATCCTCAGAGCAAAGGAGAAGAACTCCATATCCTCAGGTTGGAAACCATTGCGGAGAGGGGACGTCAGAACCAGCCAGGGAGGTTTAGCACTATGTGAGGAAGAAGGGCAGGGGACCTGGCAAGGACACACCCAGGCCGGGTTGATGATGTCTGCTAGAGCCAAGGTCTATTCAGAACATGAGGAAATGCACACTCTGCACACCTCCATGGCCACACTCACAAGCATGGAGGAAAATACCACTGCGCTATTGAGCTCCTAGGGAGGAGCTCTCTCCAGAGAGTGAAGGGAAGGCAAGACCCAGATCCACACAGGTGCTATGGTTTCTACCTTAAGAATCCCCTCAGGATTGGTCCAGGTAAGCCACACTGGCAGGTGGTAGAACCGTTAGGATGTGGAGCTTAATGGGAAGCTGTAAGGTCCTTGCAGACATGTCCTTGAAGGGGATTCCAAAAGCACAGCCTCTTCCTCTCCTTTGCTTCCCAGCCATGGGGTGAGCAGCTTTTCTCCTCCACGGAATCTCACCATCCTGGGCTCACCAGAGACCCAAAAGCCACCCAGCCAACAGATTCTGAACTGGAACCTCCACTGTGAGTCAAAGAAACCTTTTATCTTATAAAGTAATTATCTCAGGTATTTGTTATAGTGACTGAAATCTGACTGACACACAGGGACACCCAAATGGGGTTACCTTCAAAGCCAGTCAAGCATCTAAGTGGATCAATAAAACATCAACACCAAAAGCCCAGGAAAGGAAATGCACGTTTAAGGCCACCCATGGAAAATAAAAGCAAAAATGAGATAAAACAACAAAAAATCTATGTCTATAATTCTATTCAACATACCAATCTTCAACAAAAAATTTTTGAGACATAACCAAAAAAAAAAAGTTAAGGAAAAATGCAGTCTGTAAATAAAAATCAATCATCCAAATGAGATTTGGTATGACAGATCCTGGAGCTGTCAAAAAATTTTTTTTGAAATTTTTACAATTGTGTTGAAGTCTCTAATAGAAAAGGCAGACAGTATTTAAGTTCAAAGAGATGATTTCAATAAAGAAATGGAAAGTATACAGTAGAATCAGATGGAAATGCTAAATTAAATAACAAACACACTAAGAGGGAAAGAATAGATTTGGCTAGCTCAGTATTAAACTTAAAATAGTCCAAAAGGGCTGGAGCAGTGGCTCAGCAGTCATGGTGCTTGCCTGGCGTGCATGAGGAACTGGATTCAAACCCCAGCACCACATACACAACTAAGTGGCAGTGAAGCAAAAGCAAATGAAAAAATAAATAAAATTGATCCTCTCTCTATCACTCTCTTTAAAAAGAAATGGTCTAGGAAATAATTAACGAGCCAAAGATAAGTATTAATAAATTGCCTAAATGGAAATTTAAGGAGAAAAGTCATTAAATAAGAGTATCAGAGAATGCAAGGTCTGTGGGACATTATGAAACATTCTAATATATTTGTCAATAAACGTTTATGTGGAAATTAAAGAAGCATAGAACAGAATCATTAAGCAATGCAATGGCTGAGAACTGTACCAATTATTGTCAGCATCCTTCCAGAAGCCTACTGATCACCAGGAACAACAACTTAACATCATAGCAGACAAAAACAACACAAATTACAAACACAAATTTTCAAACTGCTGATTAACAAAGGCAGGAGGGCACCCCGATGCAGGCATAGAAAAACACCACATTATGGATCTTGTATAATCAAGGACAGGAATGAACAAATTCCACGTTCGCAGCCACATAAGCTAAGTCAAAGCATTGAAATATTTAAAGTGGTAAAACAAAAATAAGGCTCTTTGCCTAGATTCATATGTAAACTTTGAAAATAAGCTGCAATGAAAACCCAAAGATTCAAAAATAAAGGAAAAATAACAACTCCCACAAACCAAAATTAACTGAGGGAATTCATTGCCTGGAAACCTCCTTGAAATTCTTCCAGCAATGAACTTCATCAGGAAATCTTACTCACTTGTAGAAATAGAACTTCACAATGGGATAGATTAAAACGTGCTTTCTCCTGTTGTAATGTCTCTAAAATAACTGCTCTTTGGAGCAAAATTTGTATCAAACTGTTGCCCTTTCATAGAATATATAAATCTGAAGTACAGGGAAATACGGCATAAATGACAGAGAAAAGAATTGGGAATGCAATGTTAAACATTTCTGATATCCCATGTGAAGCTCTATAACATTATTTGTATTTATATAAAGATTGCTGTAAAATTGATACTATAAACCCTAGGAGAACAACTAAAATAAATTTTACAAAACAAATATTAAATCTTAATATTAAGAAATTTTAAAGTAAGCCAATAGAGAAGATTATAGTGAATCAAAAATCTCATTGAAAATCAGGAAAGACAGAAATAAATGCAAGAAAGAGTAAACATTAGCAAGAAGTTAGAACATAAAATTTAATCTAACAATATTAATAATCACATTAAATATAAATGCCCTAACCCCAACAGTTAAAACACAGAGATTTTCTTACTAGAATAAGATTAAAATGAAATGAGTACTTTTACTATAATATTTACATGTAGGGAAATAAATTACCACTATTAAATGACTATTTTTACTCTTTTTCCAATATTTTAACCTTTAAATTGTGCATTAGTGCATTTTAAAACATAATTGATATTATATCACACTGCTTATTTATTCACAAATAAACAAGATTGATATAGCATCATAACTATTATTTTTATTTAATCGATTTCATATTTTGTATAAATGTAATGATGCATACAAGAATTTCATAACTATTCAGGATCATCTTCAGATTGATTGTGTTATTTGTGCTCACCTTGCATTCATGAAAGAACATGAATGTAATTACGATAACCATTCTATGCAGTCGTCCATACTGATAATCCTGATTGAAAATTATAGCTGCTATGGTTTGACTGTGAGGTGTCCTCCGAAAGCTCGTCTGTAACAATGTGAAGGCTGAGGTGATATGTTGGAGCTTGGATCTAGTCTTTGATCCAGTTATAGGGAGTAACTGGCAACTGTGGGGTGGTAGGGTGTCACTGGAAGAGGTGGGTCATTGGGGGTGTGCCTTTGGAGGACGCATTCTGTATTTGACATGGAGTCTCTCTCTCTCTCTGGAGTCTCTGCTCTGTTTCCTGATGTGACACCTTGACCTCCCTGTTCCCTGGAACCATTGCACCATCATGCTCAGCCTTACCTAAAGTCTCGAGGAAAGGAGCCGAACTCTGGACACAGACCTCTGAAACACTGAGCCCCTATAAAACCTTTTCCTCCTAAAATTGTTCTTGTCAGGCTTGTTTGTCATAGCAATGAAAAGCTGACTAAAGCAATAGCTAAAATTAAATGAAAAATTAGAACAACACAAACGAAAGTTGAACTTAGAGCAAAAATACATAAACCAAAGTTCAAATATGTGAGATACTGAATAGAATATATCAGTATCTCTTATTACACACCAGCAATGTAATAAAACATTTGTATTATGGTTTATTAAGGGAAGTTATTTTGGTAGGCTTTCCTTAAGTGAGTGGCAATGTTTTCCCCTGTTGGCATTATCAGGTAGGTCTACTTTGAATAGAAGCAGAGCTAGAGGTTTAAGCAGATTTGAAATACCTCCCAGATTAAAGAAATTCTATTCATAACTCAACATCACGGGAGGTGACATTTTCAAACCTCAATCTCTGAAGTCTTTGAGTGAACTTTTGGAGATAATGGAGACAATTGCATAACTAAAGGCTGAGGATTAATTTAATAAATCTGATGACTACTAAATTTTTAAATCATTTTAGGACATTAGGAACATTGTCCCTGTGTCGTTTTGCCACTTGATTATTGTAATTCCATGGATAATATGAAACACATATGAATGATCCCATGCATTCTATTATATTGAGGAAATTTCTTTTAGAAGCAAATGCTTTGTTACAGGAAAATGAGAAAAGAAAATGAATCGTACATGGATCCATTTTTCACAAAGATTTTACATTATAGCATGAATTAAAGTAGAATATAACTACAAGGAATCACATAAGTGCCAAATGTACTTTAATGAACAAAGGGAGAAAATATTACATCTGCCTAAGGTAACTGTGCTCTGGAGGGCTTTTGTCCCCTGCTCATGCAGATGTCATACAAAGAGAAAGAGAACTTTGGGAAAGTTATTAAGTGTTATTGTCATGATATACTTTCCTGGGTCCCATAATTACCTTTTCTTCTCTATTCTGGGCAATCAAATCAAATCAGAATGGAAAGCACCAACTGAATTCTGTTATCCTGCTCAACTGAAAGGGGCTGTTCCCATTGTGAATCAAGTCTGAGCAGCCTTTGAAGGACTGAAACTTAAGCTATGGCAGTTACCTAAGTCCCGATTACTAAGGAAATTACCCTAACTCTATCAGCTCAGTGAAGCGGCATGTTTGGAACAAACTGAAACTCCCCCTCACAGTAGCACAGAGCTACATGTGAGTCGCCACACTGGAGAAAACCGAGGAGTTAGACCTCATGATATTGCCACCTCTTTTTTCCATTTCCATTCTAATTTTGAGAAGAAATTTTGCTGTTTTTACTTCAGTTCTAGAATTCTAATTGAGCCAACCAAACATCACTTATTAAGCACTAAGTGTGTCAATCTGTGCCAAGAATATGGAAATGAACAGAAATAATTCTCCTGCCACCAGAAATGTGGAGATGCGATAGAAAAATGAATAAAAAAATAATTACGGATCAATGTGAAAGACATGAATAAGGGGTTGGAAACTGAGAAAAGACTGACTTGGGTGGTGATGGGAAGGCAGAGAAGCCCTCTGAAATGATCCTACCTTTGAGGAAGCACTCTAGGAGGTGACTTGGCAAAGCCAAAAGAGGGGGTGGCAAGGACAATTCTTCCTATACAGGAGGGAGAGCACTTCCCAAAGATCACAGACAAGGAACTAGGACAAACTCATGAAACACAGTGATCCGGTGAAGGGAGAAGGCTGAGGCAGAGCTGGCTCAGGAGGGAGTTAGGCAGGGAACATGCCAAGAAGCCTTTTCTAGGCTGTGAAAAATGAGTCGAGACTGGAAGGTCCTACAAGGAGAGCATCTTCCAGGCCCCCACAGGAGTAGTGCATTTTCAGCACAGAAATGACTTTGCAGGCAAAGGAGAGCAGGGAGCAAAAGCCAGCAACCCTCTCACTCTTCCAGGACCAGCCTCTGCCTGCAGGAAAGAACACCTATCATGTACTCTGTTTGCAACGGGAAGCTTTTTTGAAATGGGTATAGACATTAGATTTGATCTTAAACTTGCTGTGAAGAAAGTAATCTTCTCTAAGGTAAAACAGAAACAAATGCAGCTCCCAGGAACAGAGTTCCTAGATGAACAAGAGCAAGAGATTCGGGCTTCAAGCTAACAGCCACCCTGATGATTACCAGATCTCACCAGATTGACACACAGCTCTGTGCCTCATCTTTGTCATGTGTAAAATAAGTCTGGTAATGACAGTATCATCTATTACAAAAGGGTGCCATTGTCATTCATGTATTACTAACAAGCTATTTAATTAATACAGAGGATTAAGAGAATGTCTGGTGTATCTTAACCACTTAGTAAATGTCAACTGTATGCTCCAAAGTTAAGTAAGTATTGAGATGAATTAAGAAACCCAATCCCGACTCCTGGTTAACCAAGTCTAGATAGATAGACAGATACACACATACATAGTCACACAGATGCTTTTGTTCTCTAAATACCATAAAAAAATGATATCATGTGAAACCCCAATGGGCTGTCGCTCTGTATGTGTCCATCACACCCTCTAGGTAATGTGTCCATGCTCACAGGTGCCATCTACATGGAAGGCTGGGAGAGGAGGAGAGTGAGAGAGGTCCAGAGGCCAACTTACCTGCACAGTCCACATTTGTTGGGATACGGTTACTTTCAATACTCATGTGAAGCTTGTCTCCAGTGTCCTGTGGACTGCAGTCTGGATGTGATCTGAATACTTCTTTTCCTCCCTATCTTCACTGTCGGACTCTAGATTTATTATTAAAAAAATAATGAGAATACAAAAGCAAAATCTATTCTTAGTGAATCAAGACTCAAATAAATGAATACTGAAGCAGCATAAGTTGATTTGACATAGCACTGCCAGTGTAAGGAGTCCTCAAAATCCTCTCATTTCTACACAGACACCTGTCGATGGTCTCCAGGACCCCAGGGGAACGGAATGGACTGCAGGGACTCGTGTCTCCAGACTCCTTGGGGGACATCACCTCATCACCTGATTCTTTGGGTAACACACTCATTTTATTTTCTATTTTAATATTACTTCCTTTGGGAAATGCCTTTTATGCAAGGCTTTGAAGAGCATTCTGTTTGCGTGTGTTTTCATAACCACATGGTGGATGCAGCATTTAAATTGAGCTAAGCAGGTCTTCCCCCCTTCTTCATGCCACATCTTCTATACCTCAGGTCACAAACTCATTCAGTAGTGATAACTTCTGTTTACTTTGGGGCAGAAGGTATCTGAGAGTTAAATCATGTGTTTTCTTTTTATATTTAATAATTTTTTGGTTTTCAGTTGAAACATTAAATGTGAAAGTCCAAGTTTCATACCTAATTCTGGTTTATATAGAGAAATAAATGAGTGTCCATATGAAATTTAATTTTAGTGTTGATCAAAATGCAAAATGAAAAATGAAAAAAAAATCTTTTTCTGTTTCTTTACTGGCTGGTTGACAGGTTTGGGAAGGCTGATTAATAAGATAGGTTATTTCTGCTTCTCTGTATTAAAAGATCGTAACAAAGTCAGAAAATTAGATCAAATTAGGAATAGAGCCATCCATCAAAGATGATGATAGTTATTCTGCTCAGATATGATAGTCTACCATAATAAAATCACAAGAAACATGATAGAGAACAGAAACATAGAAAATTATTTTTTAAATGAATTGTCATATGGGCTCATTATTTTAATCAGCTGAAACTATTGAGAAGTTCTATAAGTTTTCCAGGCAGGGAAGCTTAGCATCTATCAGTCTGAGTCTTAATATGGTTATCAGAGGATGGAAAATACAATCAAAGTCCCCAAGCAGTTAGAAAGCAGGTGAAATTTCATGTGCCCATGCAGTAATGGCAAATGGACCATTGGCCAAAGGATGCCATTGCTGATTCTGAAATGATCATTATGGTTCATACCAGCCCTTAACGTCCCCTCTGTTTAGGCCAATGTCATCTTATTTGGCAAACTATCACTATTCTTATATGAATGTCAATGCGTACTGCTTCTAGGAAGCCAAGCTTCTGAGCTTATTGAAAACTCCAAATATGTATTGGGTTGTGGCGAGCCACGGTGGCAGTTTAGGACGCCATTACAAGATGGCGCCGAGAGC
>PVKS010030456.1:0-24530 GCA_004027875.1 Aplodontia rufa
GAATCATCTCAGAAGGAGATCTCTGACCTCCAGGTGATATCCATTTAACTCAGGGGGTCTTCTGGGGAAAACAGCAACATGGGGAACCCAAGCAGGGCATCCATGACATGGCATTAGCCTTGGATAACTGAGTATACATACATTTGTTCTTGAATGTTTGACAATGTTTCCCCCTCAATTGTAACTCCATATTCATGTAATTAAAAAATGCGGTATTTCAAATAACTGCATTTTATATTTTTCATAAGGAGGCATGGGTAAAAAAATAAATGGACTAAGAAGAACTACACTGAAAAGACCCCTTCCCAAGTTCTGTTGTCTCCATCCTGCCAGCCGGTGATGCAAGAGGCTGAGGCAGGAGGATTGCAAGTTCGAGGCCAGCCTAAGCAACCTAGTGAGACTCTGTCTCAAAATAAAAAAATAAAAAGGGTTGGAGACGGAGCTCAGTGATAAAGCACCCCTGGTTTCATCCCCAGTACTACCGAAAACAAAATGAAACAAAACAAAACGCGTTGATCGAATGCAATGCGGTATACCAACAGGATCGTGTTTATATGGAGATAACAGTAAACTTCTTATTTCAATTTAATTTTTAAAAATCTATCAGCACAAGCAGCACTTTAAATTAGAGCTAATGAAGACTTTAAGACCTGAAGCCCCCAGGAAGTTGCCCACTCAGAAAGCTGGGAAGCCAATCAAACAGAAGTGAATCATTCCGGGCGTTCCTCCTCCTGCCTGACCCCCTGAGCCCCTCCATCCTCCTGGTTTATTTTAAGCCCATTGAGAACAAAGCCCTGGCTGTTCCCTTAGCAAGTGAGAAAGACTTGCCCAGACACACAATAAAGCATTTGTGACCTGTGGGCTCCTACAACCGTCATCCAGATCTTGCTCCTCACAAGCTACTCCCAGGCTGCTGAGCCAACAAAGGGCCTTCTGTCCCTGCTCCTTGCCGCGGGTGATGGCCATGAGCCCCAGCCCCCTGTGTGTGATGTGAGGGCCACCTGGAACCGCTAGCCTGAGCTCACCAAGGATGTGTAGAGCAGCTTCCTTCCCCATTCTTTGGGCGCTCGAGGTTCATCCTGTTCCGTCGGCTCTCTGCAGACCCTCAGGTGTTCACTCCCTCTGGCTGCCTGTACCTGCCGCAGCTGTGCTGTCACCCTGGGTAGGCCATCAATCCTTCGACAAAGCTGTCACTACTCTGAGCCAGTCTTGATGCTGCGACCAGTGGGGGCACACCTCTATACAGTGTCCTGAAATGCAAGGTGTCCGTGCCAATGAAGAACACAGCATAGACAGATGGAGGAGAGCTTCGGTGAGGAGAAGAGGGAGAAGAATTTGAGCATCATGACTGAGAGGCTTTCCCTTACAGAAAGGTGGCCTTGAGGGGCACCCTTGATGTGGCGTCGCCCATTTACCTAAGGAGGTGAGTGACCTCTTGCCATAGAGATGGGTCTCCCTCTCCTTTTAACATTCAAGTGTTATTTTTTTTTAAATAAAACTAGAATTGCTTATTTTGAAGTGTGAAAGCAATGTGTGTACTATAGAAAGTCTAAAAATAGAAGACTCTGAAGAAGAAATTGAGACCCCCTCAATTTTGGTGCATATCATTTAGGCTGTCTCTCTCTCTCGCTCTCTTTCACACACACAATTATTTATTTGGTAAATAAACGTTTTTTCTTCAATAGTATGTTTCGGATGTATTTTATCAGTAACAAGTACTGATTTAGTATTTTTCCAGAATTATAAATGCAATATAATCCTCTATTTATTTTGCTGTTGTTTTCACTGGGTCCAGAGCTTGGAAGAGGAACTGGGGTGGTTTAAAGGCTGCCTAATGGCTGGACGGAGAGCTCACTTAGAAGCCCTGACACCGGAGATGTGGAAGGGCTTCTGTCAGGGCCCTGGGCTCCAGTGGCTCCTCGTGTGCTTAGGGCTGAGCCTATCAGAGGTGGGACTGGTGGTCACTGTGCTCCTGATGGCTTCACCTCCACATCTAGGAAGTGGTTCTCCAGGAGGCCACCAAGATGGGATCAGTGTTGAGAACCCAGGGAATGTACAGCTAAAAGGACCAGGGTAGCTTCTTCTCCAGGGCTGGGCAGCCTCCTCCACAACCAAGGCTCGCCCTGCCTCGTCTTGGGGTGGCTTCTTTGTGACTTGAAAGAAGCTGTGGCCAGTGCCCTCAGGTTACATCTTCAAAAGGTGCTTGGACCCTTGCCCAGCCTCTCCACTAAATCCCAGAAGCAGTGACCCATGTCCCCCAATTTAAGGCCACATCATCCTGGAGGAAAGAGGTCAGAAAGACATGGGCATGGGGGATGTGAGAATGCAGGTGTGGTGGGGACCTAGCAAGGCCTCAGCTTGTCGGGATAGTTCTGGTGGTTGTGGGCGCTTAGATTGATTAGTAATAAAAATCACACCACAGAAAACGGCTCTGGTTGTTGTTATGTTTCGGATGCAGGGTGTCCCACAATCGCTCACGTGTGAGACAATGCAAAAAGGCTTGGAGCTGAGAATACTGGCTTACGAGAGCCTTAGCCCAAGTAACTGGGTGGTGACTGAAGGCAGGTGGCGTGTGGCTGGAGGAGGTGGGTCATTGGTGGCATGCCTTTGGGGTACACATTGTATCTGCTGAGCAGAGTCTGTCTCTCTGCTTCCTGATGTCAATGCCTGAGCCACATTCCCTCACCACACTCTTCTGCCGTGATGTTCTCCCTTCAGCCTGAGGAATGAGCCTGCTGAGACCTGAGACCTTTGAAACCCTGAGCCCTCAGAGAAACTTTCCTTCTCTAAAGTTGTTCCTGTTGGGTCTTCTAGTCATAGCAGCAGAAAAGCTGACTTGAACAGTTGTTCTGCAAGCCGGGAAGATGGCCCTGGAGGCCACACCGGAGGATTGTCAGAGGAGGGAGGAACGGAGGCCCTGCGTCTGTTCAGTCCTAACAATGTCGAGACAGGTGACAGCGCCCCCGGAACGCATCCTCTCCAGTTGATATTTCTGGATGTCAAAATTTGTTAGATATTCTAATTAGCATTGCAATGGAAATCTTTGTTGCTACGTTCTTAATTATTATGACAAATAACTAGTAGGAGGGTTTTTAAGTAAGAATGGACTCTTCAAAATATTTTGATATTTGTTAAAGCTCTTCCTCCTTCGTATATATCTTTTTTGAAAAACACTTTAGTCTCATGTTTTCCACAAAACTACTTGGAATGAACAGAGCTATTCTCACTTCCTGTTACCAACATGGTACAGCATCACCAACCTATCTTTAATTCAAACTCTTACGCATGTAGGGTGCAAGGAGAGGAATTCTTTGATGTCCTTCCGCTGGACTATAGAAGTGTTTTCCATTCGTGTGTCTCTGTCTCCACTCTTTCATGAGTCGTTCAAGGCTTTTCTCACAGTGGGCAGTCAATAACATATCTTTTGTGGATCCCCTTCATTTGGAAAATGGGATACAGACTACCAGCGAAGAAAGTCTTGGGTGCCTCATTTAATTTTCAAATTCCCTGTGTTCTGCTTGGAAATGTTTATCTTTAAAGAAGGTAGACATTGTTATCTGCACAGTAGGGTCATTGTTCTGCAAGGAATGAGAGAAATTGTCTGGCCATTTGTAAACGTAAGCCTTCAAATTCTATTTTGCTAAGCTGTTTAGCTGCAGGGGGGTCATGGCCATCCCTAAATTACGTTTCTCTTTTCTCAGAGGTTTTTCTTTTCTGCCATACAATAATCATCCATTCCTTAATTGTGCTCTTGATTTGTGTGTAACAAAGCAGGGCGGCGGATTTGATTGGAGCGGTGCAGGCTGAGCTGTCTGTGCGTTGATTGTCGCTATGTGCAGTGTCTTCTTTTCCAAGGACTTCAACCTCCAAGATCGCCGTCCCCTGCCCCCTTCAACACACACACCACACCCTTGTGACGAGGAGGCACTGTCAGGAACTGTTAGGCAACACTTTGCTACTTTTTTCTAATTCAAATAGCTTTAATTTTCAGGGTCTGAAAGAGCAACTGTGAGTATATATCGCTTTAGATCTGAAACAGGTGCCTTAGATTCTTGCTTCTCATCATTTGGGCTTCAGTTTAATAAATCGAAGAAATGGAATGGCAGAGCCCCAGGTTAGCTACGAGCTGAGCCTACCTGCTGCAAAGGGGCTGTTTCCAGCCGGTCGCCAGTGCCCGGCGGCTGCATTGCCAACCCTTGGTTATCACATTTGTTCAGCATTTGTGCAGGGCTTGCCTAGCTGCCCTTGGACTGAGGCAACAGCGGCAGGGGACAGCAGAGCCTCAGAAGGGGGTGCAGGAGAAGAGCTGCTGCGGCACCACTGACACAGCTTCCCATTTTGAGTGTGAAGAGAGGAAGCCAGGGAGACACAACCAGGTCGCACCTGAGACAGCTCAGCTCCCGTCATTGCTGGGTGACGTTCTCTTCCAGCCTTAATCTATGTGCACAAATCTGTTTGAAGACTTTGGTAAGAAAATGTTCTAAAAATATGTTCTCAGTGAAAAGATTAAACATGCCAATGACTTAGCTTAACTCTAAAATTAGCTTTCTTTTAAAATTTTCTTTTCAAATTGAGGACTTAACGTTTGATGGGGATAAACTGAGACAGTGACAGAGAGCCATGGATTAGCTCTGTTGGGAATGGAGACTTTTAGCATTACACATACACGGAAGCTGGCTCAATGGAAGATCTGGGGTATTTTCTTCAGGTATGGAAGAAGGCACGTATCAGGAGCGCTTATGCTGCTCTTTACAGAATCAAACCTCAGTAACGGGACTGCAAGAGAACAACAGCACAAGTTAGTTTTCCAGTGTCAGAGATGACTTTGAGTGGCTTCACTGATATCTTTTGCCTGGGAAACAAGACACAATAATAAAACTACATGTCAAGCCAGGCTCGGAGGTCCATGCCTGAGATCCCAGTTACCAGGATGGCTGAGGCAGGAGGTTGAAGGCCTAAGAAGTCTAACAAGATCCTGACTCAAAACGAAATAGGGGCTGGAGCGGTGGCTCAGTGGTTATGGCGCTTGCCTGGCATTCACGAGGACGCAAGTTCAAACCCCAGCACCACGTATACAATGAAGTCTCAGAGCAACAAAAGCCACATGAAAAACTAAATAAAATTTATCGGGGCTGCAGTGGTGGCTCGGTGGTTACAGTGCTTGCCCGGCATGCACAAGTACACGGGTTCAAACCCCAGCAACCCATGTACACAACTAAGTGTCAGAGCAACTAAAGCCATGCAAAAAACTCAATAAAAATTGATTCTCTCTGTCTCTCTCTCACTGTCCTTCTCTCTTAAAAAAAAATAAAGGATGGGAAAAGTATTTTGGGGGGAAAAACTACAATATCGTTTTTTTTTTTTTTTGGTAGCAGAGATTGAACCCAGAGGTGAAACCACTGAGCCACTTCCCCAGCCCTTTGTATTTTTTAATTTGAGGCAGGGTCTTGCCAAGTAGCTTAGGGCCTCACTAAATTGCTGAGGCTGGCTTTGAACCTGCCATCCTTCTGCCTCAGCCTTCCCAGCCTTAGGGATTACAGGCGTGCACCACCACACTTGGATTTTTACTTTAAAGGGAAACTTTATTGCCCTAGAGCATCTTTGGTGATGACTTTAATTAAAAAGGAATTTTTCAGACATTAATGGCCACATATCATGGGTTTATTAAAACACTATGCAAGAAAACATTTCAGTAACAGAAAAGATAGAATGATTCACTTTCTTTGCTTTGTAGCCCTGCCACTCATGTGATCTCGAGCTTGTGATGTGGACACTGAATGATTAGCCCGTGCTAAGCAGCAATCCAGCAGCTGAAGGTGATTCGCAGAGAACCCATGCCAGCAACTTTGCCTCTTATACCCTTTTCAACCGTGGGCTGTCAACCATGATGCCTACCCCTACCATGTGTGCTCCAATTCTGGGCCAAACCCCAGACCCCTGGTGAGAGCAAGGCAAAGCCTAGCAAGTAGGTGGCGTCTCAGAGCTGCACCAGCCCTGCTAGGGGTGCTGTTGGCAGGGAAGAGCTGCTGGCTTAACCTGTCCCTCCATTTGGAGTGACATTTCTAAGGTAAAATCCCAGAAATTGGGCAAAGGCTTTAAAACATGAGCTTTACAATATTATTTTTAAGGTGCATTTTGGTTTCAAAAGCTTTTTCCCCTTTTTCCAAGAAATCCAGATTGCTCAAGGTATCAGGCAAATTGTTATGGTAATATTTCTCTTACTCTGATGCTTGGGAATAAAAATCCCCGCTTGGGTAGCGGGGATTGAACCCAGGTGCACTTTACCACTGAGCTGCATCCCCAGCCCCTTTTAAAGATTTTTCATTTTGAGATGGGTTTTCCTTGAGTTGCTTAGGGTCTTTCTGAGGCTGACCTCAAACTTGTGATCCTCCTGGCTCAGCCTCCTGAGTCACTGGGATTACAGATATGCATCATGTCATGATGCCTGGCTTTATACCTGATTTTTTAAAATACAAATTTATATGTCAGATAATAAAATGTTCTACCTCAGAAGTCTCAGGCCCAACTCTAAAGAATTCCCGGAGAGACGGAGTGGCAAATTGAGTTTGAAGAACTATAGGAGTAAAGGAAGCTAAATTTAAAAATAGGGCATAAAAGAAATAAATTAAGAAGTTAGGCATTCAAATAATGAGGAAAAGCCAGGAAGAAGTGGATGCTGTCTTCAAACACAATACAGACACATACTGTGCTGAGAAATGTGGGTAAGTATGTAGGCCACACGGAATAGATTGTTTCCTGGCTCTGACCCCCAGGCAAGTCTTGCAAATATTACCTAATAAGCTCCGTGTGTCACGGGCCCGCGTCCCCCATGCCTGCACTCCAGGTAGCCTGGCGCAGCCGGTGCCTATGCGTGCTTTCCCAGCATAGGTGCTAACTGCACATGTTGCCACTCTGAAAAGCCACTTCACAACGAATTTTGCGATTAGTCTGTGTATGATGCATCGTTTTTTCCTTTGTTCACAGCGTGTCTGCATGCGAAAGAAAGGAAAGACTGGGACTTTCTTAATATGTTCCCAAAACTCGATTCTAGCTTAGTACCTGATCTTGTTGGGTTCTTGTGTTTCTTCGCTCTTGGGGAGCTTTGGCCCCGGCAGGAGAGCTGGTGCAGCCTGTGCTACCTCCTCCCTGGCTCTTTCAGGATGTCCCCTGGGTCTGGAGCTGCTCCTGTCTCTGTCCTTTACTAAGGAGGCAACCATCACGGGTGGGGCACCTTTCTCAGTGTGCCCCGGTGTAGACACTGGTGGCCCTGCCTCTTTTCATATGTTATTCATAAGTATTTATTTGCTGTCTATTTTTTTTAATAAAGAGAGAAGGACAGTGAGAGAGAGAGAGAGAGAGAGAGTCAGTTTTTTTTTAGTTTTTCATGTGGCCTTCCTTGCTCTGAAACTCCATTGTGTATGTGGTTCTGGGGTTTGAACTCGCGTACTGGAAGCAGAAGCGGAGCTGTGCAGACAGCTGTACAACGGGAGGTTTCCCAGTCAGGACTGGAGGTGATTTCCCCAGACACACTCCCATCCAGGACTCGAAGAACAGGGAGACTGGTTCCAGCCACATGCCCTCCCATACCACCTGCTTTCCATGAACAAAACACAGATCTTCATGAATGAGAATGCATCATTTTTTACGGCGCCTGCCTGGCATGAGCGAGTATGCGAGTTCAAACCCCAGCACCACATATACAGCGAAGTCTCAGAGCAGCAAAGGCCACGTGAATAATAAACAAAGTTGTTTCTTGCTTTCTTTCTCTCTCTCTCTTTCTCACCGTCCCTCTCTCTTTAAAAAAATAAAAAATACAAAAATAAAAAGGTGGGGTCCGAGTGGTGGCTCCGTGGTAGAGCAATTACCTGGCATGTGTCTTGGGTTCAAAGCCCAGCACCACATACAAGACTGTGTGTTAAGGAAAACAAAAGCCAAATGAGAATGCATCATTTTGAATTTCATTAAGCTGTGACTCTGATTCCAGCTGTTGTTACAAATGCAAGTTATTTAATAGAAAAAGTTAAAGCATTTCCTGATAGTTGGCACGCATTATTGATCTGTTGGAATTCTCTTACACATGTTAATAAGAGACCACAAAAAGCACATTGCTTTAGTTTGTAGGGCAGAAATATGCCTTCACGATCCTGTCTTGGGTGTCTGTCAACGCTGCCGTCCTCTGTGCCCTGTGACCCACAGGAACACGGATCAGTCTCCATCCCACAGGACTTCACCTTGGACCACCGTGCTGACCATCAGGCGGATTGGAATCAGGAGCAGGAAGCAGCAACTTCCCGAGTTATTTTGGAAGAAAGAGTGCATGTATCTGAGGCTGAGAACGAAATCTCACCAATGTTCATGGATTCGCCTTCTTGTTGAAATGTTGCCGTTGGTTTGGTGGAAATCGTGTTCATGTTCTCTGGAGACAAAGAATGAAGCTGAGAGACGCCAAGGCAAGCACGGTAGACAGACTTCATTTAAAGAGAATAACAGAAAGCAAGGCAGATGGGAAAGAGCAGACTCCCCACTTGGGAGAAGCGGACAGCTGAAGAGGCAGCTAGGTTTGCTCTTTCCATAGGAAGTTCACCCTTCGATTCATCATCTTCTCCCCTTCCCCGTACCTAGGACATGGGCACAGGAAATTCTGGCTGGGTCCAGCCTTGGGTTGTGCCTCAGGCATCAACAGAAGGAGTGTGGCAGCTGGCTTAGCAGAAGGGAGTGTCTGCATCTGGACCCACCTTGCCAGACTCTTCGTACTAGCATTGGGAGAGGTCAAATTGATCTTAAAGGAAAAGAACAGGTTTTCCCTTGATTGACTCAAATATTCTAACTGCTCTCACTGCCTAACTTTTCCCTTGTATCAATATTAGGGGCATGCCACAATGTCCTCTCCAAGATGACTGAGAAGTTCTGGTGTGTGTTCCTTATAATTATTAAGAGAGACAGATGGAATGTCTAGGGAGCCTCTTTGAATTTTGAAAGCCAAATGTCCTCATTTTAAGAATAATGCAGATCAATGCCAGATTCCACTGATCCAAGCCCAAGTTGCTGTTAAGTTGCCATCTCTGTAGGCTGGACCACCAGCTGATGGTGATTCTTGAAGCACATGGCAGGCAGGAGTATCGTCAGGAGCCTTCCTAAAGCCACTGTACCTGACTCTCTGTATGGGCATGGGGCTTTAGAATAAAGACATGCCCTCTTCCACAGATAATTACTCTCATTTTAAGAAGCAGCTTCTGACTTTTATTTGGACCTAGGAGAGACTGAACACAAATCTATAGGCTCCTAAGTTTCTAGAACACTGCATGCCCATATTGAACCGGGCATGTGTGACCCTCCACTCATACTGATGTGCACAACATACGGCTATGATGGAGTTGAAGGGGATACAAAGTTTTGCTTTGCTTGCTAAGGCACAAGAAAGTTGCCGGAGGAAGTGTCTCAGAGTCTCAAGGCTCCTGCTACATGCCTTCCGTAACTCCAAGGTCACCTCTGGCCACATGGGTAGTCCCCAGGGTTGAGTAGATGACTGGGTGCTGATTTACAGGCTATTTTGCACGACGTACTCCATTTACCCAAAAGTGGGTGTTTAAAGCAGTACAGTCATTGCAGAGTTCCTAAAGGAGCGTTGTGAAGGTAAATAATTCCAGTGGGCAAAACGTATAGCATTTCATATGGTTTCTCACTTTACTTGGAAGAGAAGCTGGCCAGATATATAGATCCATGTTAATTCACGGGCATCAGTTAATAATTTGGCCAAATGGCCAATGATTTGGAAGGATCATGATTGGAAAATTGGCAACAAGAGATCTAGGGGAAAAGTGTGTAACTAGATCTCTTCAAATGAGCAGAGTATGAAAATATTGGTTCCAAATGCTCCTAAACTGAAACATCCACAGCAGATGTTCGGCATGCGCTCTGTTGATCTGCCTGCTTCTCCAGTCACCCCTGTCCTGGAACAACAGACTCAGGAGCACACGTGGCTGTGGAAGTGAAGACAGAGACTGCATGAACTCAGCAACTTGAGCGTCTATTCAGCAATGCTGTTCTGGCTGTAGACCCTGACCGTCAGCAGCAGAGAGAAGCCTGTAGCCTCCCGCCTGGCACACGGGGTGAGCACAGCCATCTGTTTGCAAATCGAAGAGTCCCATCATGGAAGGGGTAGTGTTTGCTCTCATTGGAATTGGCCCTTACTTTGGGTATGGATTTGCTTTTATTGTTAAAGACGCTGCTTCGAAAGCCATTACCTGAGGCTTTAGAATGTCTTACTCCCTGACACTCTGTGCCACGTGGGCTGAGACTGACCGGCAGCAACACTAAAGCACTGTGGTGGGTTCATGCTGAGAAGATGCCAGAAGCCTTAGTGTGTCTCCATCACCTGGGTCACTTGGTCAGTTACTGAATGGCCTTCCAAGGACCCAGCGATGGCGCAGGCTGTGTTGGGGTAGCATCCTCAAGGTAGAAGGTCCTGCCCCGAGTCAGCATCCTGTTGCTAGTGCTGCTTCTCCTAAGGCCGGTAGGTCTGAGAACCAAGGAACAGAATGTGACTCCTTGCTATCACTAGGAAAACGCTGGGGTGACTGTCCCCACAACTTGGGGATCCGTCATTTTATAGGGCTTACTTTCAAGGAGAAACTTCCGAGAAGGACCACGTACTGTTGCCATGGAGCGGGAAGCTGAGCATTCCACCTGCTCTTTTGTGCTTCTCCTGCCCCTGAACTGTGAGGCCCAAGGCTGGGATCACCAGCTTTATTAAGAGGGAATTCAATTGCTACTGTACAATAGATGTACGGAGGAGTATGTTTAGAACAAAGGGATACTTCTGGGGCTCCTCTTATTGCCAACATGTTTTGTAATAAAAGATGATCACAAACTACAACCCAGTGCTGGAAGGACTACAGATGGCTACAGGGTTCAGAAATGTGGATCATAGCATTTGGAAAAGGACCATGACCAGCTAAACTACTTCCCAAGAACTAAGGGAATGGGATGGGATCTGGAAGAAGAGCTGCGTGATCAACAAATATGAGCACATGTAGAGATGATGATTGACCTAAGGTATGTAGCAATGAGCCATGCATGCCAATGTTCCAGTTATAAATTATAAAAATTGGTCTGCACATCACCTAGAAGGGAAAAGAGAATCCCACAAAGATGGGTACACTGACATTGCCTGCCTTCTTTTAGGTATAAGGTGGATACAATTTTGGTTGTGCTAGAAATGGCTTCTGAAGATGAATTTCGCTATTCTCTTTGGCTGTAAATTAAATATGCTTGAAAGAGATGCACCAGGGCGATAGGTTGAAAGGGGATAGACTGCTGGATGGTGGGACGTCAATTTGGTTAGCTGGAGAAGTATTTCCCTTTCTCCTGGGTTGTTCTGGGTTGGAGGTGCAAAGGGAGTATTACATGATTGGGGAACAGCTGTTGTATGAGGGAGATAATTTGAGTGTTAAGGAGGGGAAGTGGCCAACAGAATCCAGCTTTTTTCCATTCTCCTTTGCCTACCATTTGTTTCCCTGCAAATTGGTCTTCGCTGGTGGATGTGCATAGGTGTAGTCAAATCCCTAAGCCTGAGATGCTTGGAATAATGATTTTAGGATGTGCCTAGAATGAAGCCCTATAGCCTTCGTCCCTGGTAATTCTCTATTTTTCTCAGGCATCCATACCCAGGCCTGGAAGCTACCTGGACAAGAAGCCTGACATCATTGCTGAACTCGCTTTCTTAGTTGGCGTTGCCTTTGTCCGATGGAGTGGCTAAACACCTCTAAGTAGCCTTCTCCCCTCCTGTTTCAAAGCCGCAAGTCTTTCCAGTTTCCTGGAGGCTGTTTCTAGTCTGGGCCTCGCTTCCCCAGTTCAGCTCAGTGTGCTGGTTCATTGAACTGCTTTTGTGGTGCTGGGGA
Organism: Aplodontia rufa; assembly: GCA_004027875.1. Lineage (NCBI taxonomy): Eukaryota > Metazoa > Chordata > Mammalia > Rodentia > Aplodontiidae > Aplodontia > Aplodontia rufa. The sequence goes on from PVKS010030456.1 coordinate 11,901, forward strand.
TGGAACCCAGGGCCTGGTGCATGCTAGGCAAGTGCTGCGATACTCTGCTACCGCCCCAACCCTGGGGTGAATGAATTCCAATGCCACCTACTACTCCAGGAAGCTTTCAGATGATTCCTGACCCTATTCTTTAGGTTAGGATCCTGCTTTACAGAGGTTATAAATAAAATTATCATAGCTCATATTTAAATATTAAACTTATCTAATTATTTCTACTAGAATAAAACAGCTTCCCTGTGTCCACAGATATTTTATATGTTACGTAAGCATAGATAAACTGTGAATACTTCACTTATAAATAATTGGGATTCCTATTTCTAAGCTGTAGGTGCAACAAGGGTGAAATTAATAAAAAATGATAGCAAAACTTCCTGCTCTTTAAGCCCTTCCAGACGAACTTCTAGAATCTGCAGCCAGCCCTTCCTGAGAGGATCTTGGAGTAGCTGGGACCTTTCCACAAGGCTCTGAAGGTTTCCTTTGTGCTGTTGCTGGACTTTTCCAGGGGGCAGCTCCAGGCTGTGTGCTGGTGGATGTCACGGTGCCGATGAGACTCTGCCTGGAGACTCTGCACCCTTGGCTGCTGTAGCACACAGGGATGTCCCTGGTGAAGCGAGTCTTCCATCAAGACTCAAGCCAGAGCGCCCTTCACTCTGCCTCTTGGAGAACTCCAAAGGGTGGATTTGCCCTTATGTTGGAATAGTCGCTCTTTCATGGCATACCTCTAGAGCAAAATCCCCAGGCTAGTGAGGATGGCAGTTTGCTCAGCTGCATGCGCCCCCCTCTGCCCCACGCCTTTCCTGCTGACACCCAGCTCAGCCTTGGTTAGAGTCTGCACACCTAGCGCCCTCCTCAGTGGGAGACTTTCCCCATTCAGCACCTGGCTATAGAGTACGAGCCGCCTGTTCCAAAGGGCCCACCTTTGCTCAGTACCCTTAAAGATGCCCTTAAATCCTTCTAAGATTAATGCTTATTATCCTAGAAATGCCCTGATCTATTCCAAAATGCCAGAATGTGAATGATGGACTCCTTTCTGCTCCCTTAAATATGCATGTTCATCAAACTCCAAGTCTTAGTTTCCATGGTGCGTCAGCGAGCTTCGTCTAGCTACATGCTATATGTCTGGGTATTCTACAATGCCTCAATCATATATAAAGAGAGAGAGATTATACCTGGGTACTTACATGAAATGTGTAATTATACAATAAAGTCATTTTATAACTCTGTACATCAAAAATGTCAATCATTTCATTTCTTTTTTTTTTCTGGTTGACAGGACAGAAAATATCAAAACAGACATTTTAATCATATGAATAGAATATTCCTATTACCTAGTAATTTATATCACTATGCAGTAAATGGAACCCCATGACATGCTGGGAATAAAGAACATTATTTGCTCTGCCTTGTTATTATAATTTGGAATGCTAACATTAGTTTGCCTTCAAGTTCTGAGAAAAAAATCTTTAAAAAGCTATAAAAATGGGACTCTTTTTTTTTCTGAGTTCTTAAAAAATAAACAATCAATACAGTTCTTTCTTTCAAGATCCATCAAAATAATTCATCAGCTGCTGTTAAAATTCTTGTCCATTCATTGAGCTTAGAAAAAGCTCAGGGTCATCAAAAGAACTAAATCTCCTAGCTCCTTCTCTCTCTGGATGCTGGAGAACTCTGGGTTCAGCTGGATAAAAAGTGGCATTATCTCCAAAGTCCCATCGACAATGGATATTCAGCCCGGGTGCGGACGCTGCTGCGGCCAGGCCTGTGCTGGAAGGCGCTGTGCACAGTGGGTGGGTGGGAGCAGGGAGCTTGTGCCCGCTTTGTGTCGTCCAGGTGTCCTCTGAGCTGAAGAAGGACCTTTTTGTCCATTTCTTTCAGGACTTTCTTCCCCACTTCCAGTCAAATCATGGGTCAGACCCTCCAAATTGAGAAAGAAAACCGCCTTTTCTATGGGATCATAGAATTTTCTGCACAATGGGAATACACTAGCTGAAGAGCTCAATCTGAAACTGAAAACCTAATGAGGGGGTTCGGAATCTAAGCTAGGAGTTGTGGGCCTTTGTCACCTGCTGCCGCTCTCCGGTCTGTTAATAGAGTCACTGCTAATTCATGATCATGAGCGGGAGGACACGAAGCCTGTGCCTGCACAATGCTAAGAAGTGGAGCTTTGTCCCCTGTGGCTGCCACTCAACAAAGGCGGCAGTGAGAGGCAGGCTCCTGTTGCCCTGGTAGCCAGGGTGCTGACGCCCACCGCCCTGGCATCCCGTCTGATGCAAGGGCTGCCAGAGCTCTCCCGGTAGAGAGGATGAATGTGCGGGCCTTCTCACAACATCGGGGCGCAAATTAGTTGGCTGCTTGGACCCTCTTGCAGCACCTGCCCTGTTCTCAAATTCCAGCCCTGCTGGGAATTATTATCCAGCTTGTCCTCCTCTCCCTGTCCCTTTGTAATTATGCTTAATCTCACAGACACCTGCCTTGGCTTTGGGGGACTACTGATAAAGGAGATGAAAAGACCTTTTTATCCAAAGGAACACCACGGGCCCTGGTTAATTAAACATGTCCAAGGGGAAGGTGCGAGAAAGACTGCATGCTTCTCTCTGGTTCTGTCTGCCGTCTTCACCTGGCCCCAGATTGAGAAAAATATCATCTACACGGCGCTTAAAATCTTCCAGGCGAAGCTTCCAAAGGCAGCTCATTGTGCATCTTCTTAACTGTCTTGGTTTCACTGCAAGATTATTTGGAAAGTAGTGCCTTCCTTAAGTGTTTTGACTGAGAGTAAGACAAACATCAGATCATTTCATTTATTTTTAAAACATTGACTTGGAAGTTTTATACCAAAACATAGGAGAGGTTTTCTTTTAAGCAGTATTCTGCTTCTTCCTCATCACCCAGGTTTTAAATTAATTTTGTCAAAATTAATATGAAATACTTTTGCATTAAAATTACTGTTATGTTGAAAATATGGCATAGATTTTAGTCATCTTCTGATATATCAGTGTTTAAAATTAAACACTTACATAATAGTTTATTGTTAGCTTTGATTAGTACGCAGTATAGACAAAAATAATGTTTTTATTTTTAAAGATAGGCAATGAAAAGTTCCAGGGAGATACACTGTTATGTAATCTAATTCAAAAATATAAGGGGGGAAAGTTTGGAGAGACTGGGAGTTGAATGCAAAAAGATTGCAAACAATTCTAAATAATTTATTGATCATAAAAATATTATCAAACTGTGGAATTTCCTTTCCCTTTTCTATGTGAGGGTTGATGCAATCAATCATAACCCTGACCAAAGCCCGAAGCAGTACCCTTAATTTCAATGGGACACATTTCTCCTCTGCATTGGACATTTTAATGGTAACTGATAGAAACAAGTCTTCAGCCTCTGCATTTGTGGATTGATGCGGGTTTGTAGCACAGTGTTGGTCTGGGTTAACTTCTTGTACGGATAGGATAGTATATTTTTACTCTTGGGACTATACATAAAGGGAATGTCATGTAAGTAGGTAAACAAGTTTGCAGTCAAAGTACAAAAATCAAACATGCTAAAAGTGCTGCCTAAAACCAACAAAATGTATGCCACAGAGGTCTCCTGGCACGTACCCTGTGACTGCATGCCAGCTCACGCTCAACCGTAGACTGCAAACCCATGCACATATGTGGTGAAGCCCCCGAGCTTCCTCTTTCACTATACCTTGTACCAAAACCTCAAATCAAGGGATCACTCAACCGACTCCTTCACACGTCTGCCACAGTAGGGCCTGTGTTTTCCTGGCCGCATGCAATTTGTCATCTGGAGTGCATACTGCAGGAATCGGTAAGATCGCATCACTGGAAACAGTTATTTTGAGAGAGTAAGTGGCCTAGGTTGAGAAATGAGGAGTTGTTTTTGTTTTTTTGTTTTTTTTTTTTTTTTTTTTTTTTTGCTGGAGTGGGTGGCGCATTGGGATGAGGTGTCATAGGAAAGAGGTGGGCATTCTGATGATGCCTAGAGGTAGTGGGTGGCCCACGGTGGTGATCACCATGATAAAAACACAGATCTTCAATTTGTTTTTATTTTTATCAAAAAGAAAAAGAATAGGGAGTTAGTAGGGAAGGATGCACGACCTGTGATCTGCGGAGCACCTGCCCTTCCCTGGCCACCCCGACACTCTGCTGCCTACCCTGCTTGTGAGGACCAGGAAGGAGCCCCAACCCCATGGAGGTGTTGCCCCAAGTCTTTGCACCACCACTGGCTTTTACTATTGTGCTAATGAGTTGCAATTTGCATGCTTCTAATTAACTGGGATTTTGAACATTATTATCTTCTTTTAACTAAACTAAATCCTTATGACATAGGCAAGGGGTTTAAAGAGATCCAAGGAATAATCCTGACTTGAGGAGAATATAAATCACCTAACTGTAGCAAAAACTCAGAGGGGGCAGAGTCAACTCCTATCTGCTTCAGTCGAGCTCTTTATCAGCCACTTCTGGAGGGGGGCAAATGCCCTAATCAGATCTGAGAAAAGATCAGCACAGGAGAATTAATGTTACAGGGAAGATTCTTTGTAATGTAGATTTGGGTCCACCATGGTGGGTGATGAGTTTTGCTCTAACTTGACATTCTGCCTTGAGATATCAGCTGAGTATTGAAGCTATCACAAGTACTCAGATATTTTTAAATATTACTTAGCTCATTTTTATTTCGTCCTGTAAGTTTCCTTCTCTCTTTGTGTGACTTGAATGATGAACAGACCTATCAGCCTAGTACCACCTGTGTCCCCTCTGTGTGTACCTTACTAAGCCATGTGGTCTAAGAGGCTTGGATTTGATCCTTGACTTTCTCCCGTGGGGGATTGCTGAGTCAGGTGACCCCCTGGACATCAGTCATCCCAACTAGAAAATGGTACTCAGTTACCATATCCAAGTTAATTGTCTGGATTGATAAAGACTTAATGGTGCCTAGCTTCAGGAATTGTATGCCAGATTTTTAATGAAAACTGAAAAAATCCCATATGCCCCTTTCCAGAATCCTTAACCAAGAGACTGTTAGACTTTGCTCCACAAAACCAAATCCATGGGTCAAGATTTCACTTAAAAGTCATCTCCAGGCTCTGACTGAAAAACAAAATTTTATATGAATGTTTTCCAAACTAGCATCATTACCAAAACTATATGTATATTCAGGAAGTCTGCCTGAACTTCTGGTGACCTGGAATCTGCCAACATGCATTACAGGCTGGGACATCTGGTGGTCAATAAACTTCTTTCTTTCTTTATTTATTTTACAGGAAGCAGCTGTACTTGGGCAGATGACCAGGGGCTATACAATCAGAGTGTGAATAGCTGAATTAGTAAATCATATTAGGCTTCTTAGGCACTTGTTTAAGGGCTACATGTGCCTTTTTAATTTTCCTTTATTAAGGTCTGTCTCAAACATAGCAGTGTTAGCAGTAGGGTTATTAGTGACTTATTTGCTTCATTAAAATTTATGGCACATTTTACATTCACCATCTGGGGCAATCTCTCCCCACCTCACTGTTAAAATGTAACTTAAAACCATGCCTGGCACTGATAATTCCTGAAAAAAAAAAACTCTATATATGGAATTCTTTTTTTCTACTGCCAGGATTATCCTGCCAGAAATTCAATACACAAGCACCATAACAGCAAAGGCAGTGTTTCCAATCCAAGCAACGCAGTCACGGCTAGGACACAGAGTCTTATGTTCACATTTCTTTTGCTATAAATTTCTTGTTTATAGGTAAAGGGGAAAAAAAGAGGCAGGGGAGGAGTTGTTATTTTTAAAATTGCAAACCCTATGGAAAAATGGAAAAACTTAAAATGCCTTTGGCAGAATATTATGTACCTTCATCTCCTGTGGTTTAATTCAAGGATATTTTTGTTCAGGAAGTTGCAAATATAAAAATAACAGGATAATCTTAAACTAAAATATTGAAATATTTAAGAGCTGGTGGACTTTCAGGCATTACCTAATCCCCCCAATTGTTCGATTAAGTTTTCATAAAATGATTAACAAAGTAGGCATCCGCCCACAAGCTTAGCCTCCTGTTAATGAAAGTAGAGATGAAAATGTATATGGTTGAAGTGGGAAACTCTTGGAAGAAGGATATTTGAGGTGATATATAAATATTTATGCATATAAATAAAACTCTAATTTTGTGTTGTTTGTGCAACATCTGAATTAGACTTAATGACCCCAAAAATTTATGGTTTTAATGTCCAGAACTACTCATTTAGATAGCATTCTCTTTAGTTTTTAATATTTATATCAAACTATAAATATACTGTGGCAAAACAATGAGTCATAACCATGTTCAAAGAAAAAATTCAGACTCCATTTGTGTTACTGTTGAAATATAATTTCTGTGTTTCCATTTATTTATCTGCAAAAGAAGAAAAATATGTCTTCTACATCTGTCATATGGAGTTTTAACAATCAAGTCAGAACATGAATGTTAAACCAAACTATCCTGTACACCATGAATATACACCACAGTGAATTTCTCCTTTATGTGTATCTATAAACCACCAATTATAAAAACTAGAAATAAAGAGAAGGACGTTCAGTGGAGTAGAAGAAACTGAACAAGGGAGGGAGGAGGAGAAAGCTGAGGAAGCAGGGAGTGGATTGGAGCAAATGATATTCCATGTTTGTATGATTATGTAAAAACAAACCCCAATGTTATGCACAGTTATAATGCACTAAAATGAGAAAAGAAAAATAAATAAATAAAAAAGCAAGCTATGGGGCTGGACGGTTACAGCGCTTGCCTGGCATGCACAAGTACAAGGTTCAAACCCAACACCCACGTACACAACTAAGTGTCAGAGCAACAAAAGCCATGTGAAAAATTCAATAAAAATGATTCTTTCTGTCTCTCTGTCTCTCTCTCACACTGTCCTTCTCTCTTAAAAAAAAATGCAAGCTATGGATTGGCAACGTGTCTCAGTGGGGCAGTGTGCGCTTAGTGTGTGTGAGGCCCTAGGCACAAAACCTAGTGCAAAACCAAAACAATCAAACAGAAAAGCTACGTATTATTAATTTTTCCAATAAGAAATACGATTTTTGGACTGGGAAGGATCTTAATGAGGTCGGAATTCATCTCCCCAGACAATACTTTAAACAAAATTCAAATAAATGAGGTATTATCTTCATTTTAAAGAACTTAGGAAAAGACATTTAGACACTTCTTTGGAGACTCGAAGCAAAGTTTAATTGACCATGCTGCAGGAAGTATGTCTTACGTCTAACCTAAATACCTGGTCCTTTTTAGGAACTCATTTTACCATTCAATGGCCACCAAAAGAGAGTCTTCTCACTGGAAACAGGAAAACACACATATAAAGAAGTTAACAGCTGAGCAAAATCAAAATGAAAGACCCCCTCTGACCTTGAGGTGATTTTTACTAAATCTCTCATTTTGTTTGTTTCTAACTGAAATCATATATTTTTATTTTTTCCTCCAAAGTTATATTTTACATTCTTGAAATGTCTTGATTCTTATGATTTCTCTAGGTTACTTTATCATCCTGGAAAATAATTAAATGTAATAGTCATCCAAATAAATATGTGGCTAAAACAGTCCAGTTGGAACTACAATCTGCATTTCTACTGCTAAGCTCAATAACACAGGTGCACCCAAACAGACAGGGTCTTGTATTTAGGGTCAAGTTCTGTAAGAATGGAAGTTAATCTAGTTTGATCATTTCTAAGTCATAATACCTTGACAAGGATTTGGAGGTATGGTTTCAGAAGAACTCAGAGACTAATGAAGATAACAAAAAATTTATGAAAGAATGAATGTGTCTTTCTCAAGTGATGAAAATCACATTCACCTGGCCATTCATATGTAATTCACCTTACTCTGCCATGATAAACGAAGAATTCCAGCTGGACATGCCTCTGTCCCTGTGCATCTTAGCAGGAAAATAACCTGAGTGGATCTGTTGCCCTCCTGAAATTGACAAGCAGGGTGACATTTCCTTAAAAGCAGTGATTCTTTGAAGTTAATTGTTATTGCAGAATAACATGCTGATATAGATACGATTTACTTTTGATGCAAATAGGAAAAACATAAGTAATATGTTTGTTAAAATTGACAGAGTTTTTACCTTTGCTAAGGAAGTAGCAAACAATAAATATATCACTTGCACCTTAACATAACAAAAGGATATTTAATCTTAAGAATTCATATATTTTAGCCCACTGAAGAGCTCAGATCAGAAGGGAATGGGTAAGCAGAATTCTGCAAAGAGCTAAGACCTCCGAGCCAAGCCTGATGAAATCAATATTTAATCCTTGGAAACTGTGGGAAGATGAGGCCGTTCTTGTGAAAGCTGTTAGGTCAATTCCAGATGGCTGGGGGCAGGGCATCAGGCAGCTCCTGTGCAAAAGAACAACCAATCAGATGCTGGCAGACAAGCCCCAGTGGTGTCTCAAAATCGCCCGATGATTGATGGAGTCACCAGCAAATCCCTGAGGGATGAGATCCCCAAACTTCCTCTGCCCACCCCAGAGTATAAAGCCACTGCCCGGCCAGGGCCACGCCAGTTCCCTTGCCCACCCTCACTCTGATGGGGCCAGTGAATCTTGCCCAAGAGCCGCCTATCTCGATGAAAAGGTTTTGCTGAGCTGTTTTTAGGCCTGACTACTTTATGAACATCCACTTCTGAACATTTGGTGCTGAACACCCATGTTTCCTAATATTTTACTAAAGTAAAATATTAATTGATTATTAAATCCAAATAGAGCGTAAACTATTAGTTAAAGATCTTGAGAAATGTCATTCTAAAGGGAAGTCTGAACCCTCCTGCCAGTCACTGCCCACTGGCTCCAACCTGGGCTTATATGAAAGAGGGGGTTAAGGAGAGAGACCTCAGTGTACCCACTTGGTAGCACAGTGTGCCAGGAGCATGGAAAGGTGAAGCTGAGTATAGACTGTCTATACGCTAAGCCTGGCTCCATATCAGGCAGGTGACTAGCTGCTGCTGACCCCTCCTCTGCAGAGATTGAGGGAGACGTTTCTGTTGTTGGGGGAAGGGAGGGCTCTCCTCTCACCTTCCGTGTCCTTACTCTGAATTTGGCATAGATCAGCAGTCATGAGAAAAATGTAGGAAACCAGCCTCCCAGGTGCACTGATGCTCTGCAAAAACATGGGTGTCTATGGAGCAGTAGGAAACCAGTGGGCACCTAGAATCCTGCACTGCTGCCACATGGGGGTCCCACATCCCAAGGGAAGGAGCAGGGAAGTGGCCCTCACCACCTGTTGGGCTGCTGCAGAGAAGGCCATCCTCTGGTGGTATACAGTAAACATCAACTTATTCCTCACAGTTCTCGAGGCTGTGAGGCCAAGATCAAAGCTCCAGATTGAGTTTCTAGAGTAGGTCTCACCCTGGTTAATGGACAACTGTCTTTCACTGTGTCCCCTCATGATGGAAAGGTGAAGGAGCTTTTTGGGGTCTCTATGGGGAAGGAAGCAACCAATTCATGAGGGCTATGTCTCTTGGCCCAATCACCTCCCAGGGGCCCCACTTTTAAATAGCATCTCATTACTCATTAGGACTTAGTGCATGTATTTCAGGGGGCGTAGACATTCATAATAAAGCACCCACCACAAGAGGATAAATTTGGGAGGCATGGGATGGCTGACTCTCACAGCCCTGCGTTTGAGGAGAGGGCAGAGGCTTCAGTGGAGAAGGAGCAGAAATGTTGAGAAAGCCCTTCTTTGACGCCCAGGTGGTTAGGGCCCACTGAAGACAGAGGCTGGACTAGAGAAACAGCATCCCTGCCTTCTCAGGAAGATTGCAGCAATAAAGTCAACAGAGGAATGCCCTGGGAGAGGTCGAAAATGGCATAGACAATGTGCTGAAAGCTAGAGGCACAGCAGGGACAGGACGCCCCTTGAGCCCTCCAGGCTGCACAGAAAGCAGAGGCCATTGCCCTCCACTGCAAGGGCTGAAGCCTCCCAAGACGGGAAGGAGCCAGAGGACAATAAAATCAACTCAGTCCCACTGCAGTGACGACTGGATCAAGCACACCAATGGCTTAGCAGAAGAAGCAGCTTCCCATTTGCAGGAGCAAATACGATTTGCATCAGTCTCCATGTCTAGCACATACAGACACTCAGGAGAAATGAGTAAGAATAAAGAAAAACTGAATTGTCAAGAGGCAAGCACCCAACAGAGATGGACTCAGAGGTGAGTCGGTGTTGGAATAATTCAACAGGAATTTAAAACTATGATTCACCAGTTAAATGGCATAGTAGAAAAGATACTTGGGGTGTGTGAGGAGATGAAGGTTTTCTGCAGAGGGGTTAAACTCGTATGAAGGAGGCAAGTGAAATAGTCAGACAAAAAAACAACCTCAGAAATGGATCATCCCATCAATTAGCCTACAAACAGGCTGCACCCAGCACAAGACAAATCAGTCAGTGAACTTGAAGATGGATGAGATCACCTAACGGCAACACGCGGTAAACAAACGGTTAAAGATGAAGAAAAAAAGAAGAGCTTCTAACAGACTTGACCTACGAACCTTCCTAGAACGCTCTACTCAGCAGCACTTGAATACAAATTCGTTTAAAAAGCTATGGTGTAGGGGCTGGAGAGCTGGCTCAGCGGCATGGGTGAGTACTTGAATTCAAACCCCAGCACCACACATCAGCCAAGTCTCCGATCAATGAAGTCCACATGAAAAACTAAATAAAATTATTTCTCTCTCTCTCTCTTTCTTTCACTGTCCCTCTGTCTTAAAAAAAAAAAAAAGCTATGGTGTATTTACCAACCTGTGTCATTTGCTGAATAACAAAAGAAAATTCAATAAATTTTAAAAGATTAAGATCATACAAAATATGCTTCATGACTCCAGCAAAATGAAACTAAGAAACTAAAACCAGAATAATGTGGGTTTTTTCATCTTTATAACTGACAAATTAAAATTATATACAAGGTGTACAACTTGATATTTTGATACTTATATGCAATGTAAGAAAATAACCATAATTAAAGTATTAATAAACCCAACACATGTACAGGAACACACACACACACACACACACACACACAACCTCTACACGTCACAAAACAGAGATTACTTTGACAAAAGGGAAAGTAAGCAAACTTATTAGAATTTGTGTAATGCAACTAAGGACATGATTACAAGAGAATCAATAATAGAAATTGTTGACTTTGGAAAAGAAAAAATTTCAAAGCAATTGTCTAAGATGACACATTTAGAAATTAGCAAATGAGGATGAATTAAATCCAGGTTTAAAAAAAGGAGTCAATAATAAAGATAACAGCAAAAATCAGTGACACAGGACATGGAAAAACAGTAGAGAAAAATTAAAGAAGGCAACTTCATTCAGTTGTATGAAAATATCAGCGCACTTGGAAAACTTTTTCAGACTAACAAGGAAAGGAAAGGAGAAGGCACAGTGGCCACAGTTCAGTATGAAGGAAGCCATCCCAGATGATTCAACTATAAAAAGGACGATGCTTGAATATTGCAAGCAATCTTATGGAAACCTGTTCCACAATACAAAAGTAGAGGGTTCACCACTGGAAAGACACCAGCTGTCACAGCTCTCCTGGAGAGCCTTATGTTAATTAAATGAAGTGATTTGCAAATTCATATGTCTTTAAAAAGGAAATTTCAGGCCTATATGATTTCACTGTTGAATTCTTCCAAACATTTAAGGAATAAAGGATTATAATAATGCACAACATTTTCATAATGTAAAGATGATAGCAAGCTGTCAAACTTGAATTTAAGCCTGGGATTACCCAGATACCAAAACGAAGCAGGATGTTACAAGAGCCCAGACTGATCTCACAGGAAGATTAAAAAATCTTTAATAAAAATATATCACATTACATTCTGCCGACATAAAAATAGAACTCTTAATGTCCAAATAGTATTTTCCTCCAAGATGCAAGGTTAGTTTAATATATGAAAAAAAAATCAATTTAATTAATCATATTCAGAGACTAAAAATTAAAAAAAATACTACATCAATAGAGACAGAAAAAGTATTGGAAAAATTCATTATCCACTGGTGATTAAAACACTAGCAGCTCTCAGTGGATGAGAAAAGGAAGGGTGCACCCTTAACCTGGTAACACATCTATGGAAAACCTGGTGTCCATAGCACACTTGAGGAGACCATAAGTGCCCACTGAGGACCCAGCACAGCAAGATGCCTGAGTACCACTTCTGCTCCACATTTTATCAGGGTTACTGGTTCCCCCCCCAAAAAAGAGGATTAAGCAAGAAATAAATTAAAGGCATCCTGTTTGAAAAGAAGAAATTGGAGACAACATTCTTTTAAAAAGCGGACAGGTCGATTGTCTAAGGGTCGATTGTCTCCACTCATCTGTGGAGGTGGGGACTAGACCCTGGACAATGAGAAAGTTGGTCTAGAAACATGAGTTCAATTCAGATAAGATGTAATGCTTTACAATTTAATACTATTTTTAGAGTTATAACGGGAAGGGGAAGGGAGGGATAAGGGAGGGTAATAGGGGGGCACTCCTGGGGACAGTTGCAATGTCCAGAATATATACACATCTTATACACATTTTATATTGTCTTGTTAAAATCTTGTAAGGTTGCTCAAAAATAAAAAAA
>PVKS010030457.1:0-24373 GCA_004027875.1 Aplodontia rufa
ACGCCAGCTGTCCTCCGGAGAAGCTCCGCAGCGCGTCGCTCCAGGAGTGAGAGGAGCCATAGATGGCGCTGCCGTCCAGCCAGCCGGTCACCTGGTTGGTCTGCGAGGACACGGAGTGGGCGAGGTGGGGAGGGGCTGTCAGGGAGTAGGGAGGGCCAGGAAAGGCCTGCGGGTGGGGAGTGGGAGCCTCACCCTGGCTTCCCCCGCCAGGCGGTCCCCAGGGTTCCACCTGCCCGGTCCATTCCTCAACCGGGCCGCCTGGACTCACCAGGTCCCGGGGGCTGCTGGGGCTCTGTCCAGTCCCTGGGTCCCAGCGGCTCCTCTGGTAGGGCAGCACCACGTCCCCGCGCTGGTCGGGGTCGAACACGGGGTCTCCAGGCGGGATGTGGATGTTGAGGAATTCGGCAGGACAGCCGGGAGTTTCCACACTCACCAGGTCCGACAGCACGTGGTAGCCTGCCCCAGTGCAGGAGGTAGTGCTAAAGCCAGCTGAGGGCCACTCTCTGCCTTGCCTCAGATGACTAGTCCTCCTCCCTGTCTTGAAGCTTCAAGTCAGTAGTAGCCTTTAGGAGCAAGTCCAAGCCCTGACGTCCCCACTCCCTTTTCAATCCTTTGTCTCTCTGGCCTCCCTGTGCCTACACCTGATCTAAACTGTTGTCATTGTCAGTTTGGCCTTCTCCTTGGTAACTGGGAGGAGCTCAATGAGTGTACCTAGGCAAACGGGGTGTCAGTACCAGCTCCAACATGTGCAGCTGGGAGCCTCCCTGGAGGGCCTGCCAGCTTCAGGGGGACATCAGACAGGGGAGCCTAGCATGAGCAACCTGGATTGCGACCAGGAGGCAGGCCTGACACCCAACCATAACCCCTCAGTCACTAAGGTCAGGTCTTGCTAGTCTCCCGCTTTAGACCACTCCTTGGCCTTCTCTGTATAATGGGAACACTTCCCTGAGCCTGTCCTGTGAGCCAATGGGGCAACAGGATTCCATGAAGAGTCCCTATCAAATTATGTTCATGCTTTTGCTTCCAGCCACACTGTTCCCATCCTATCAGCCCAGTATGGGGATATTCCTTTACCCTTTGCCCACCCCTCCTTTTTCTGCATGGGACAGATTTATGCCCCTTGCCCATTAGACTTCACCTCAGCCTGGATCCTCCCTCCCTCTGCTTCCATCCATACCCTACTGATTTGCCTCTTCCTCCATTTCTAAGCCCCTCCTCTCAGACCCTCCATCACTTCTCTCCCCATTCCCTGATCCCTCCTCAGACACAGAGGTGTCCAACTGACCCACATTGACCTCGCCCCTGAGAGGCTGGTGTCCTCACCAAAGAAGAGGCTGAGTACGGTTCGGTTTCGTAGAGAGGCCTGCCCTGCAGGGCCACTCATGGCAGTGTTACTAAGGTCTCGGGGGTTGGGCAGGTGGGGTTCTCCCAAGGGCTGGTACACGCCATCTGCATAGCTAGCTGGGACCAAACGCTTCAGACGAGAACCTGGAAAAGGAGAGGTAAGGACAAGCATAATTCCTTGGGAGCATTCTTGATATTTTCTCTCCTGGGCTTCCTTCCATACCAAGGATCCTAAATTGGATGCCCTTTTCTGATACTCACCAGCACTCACTCCATTCTAGTGGGTACTAGCCTTGCCCTGGGACACTGTTGCCACTTAGCTGTCACCTACCTTTGCTGCCCCATCTGTGTTCCATGAGGTTGTTGTACCACCCATCAAATCGCTGCACCTCCCACGAAATGGGTTTCTGAGCTCCTGTGTGAGAATGGAGAGCAGGGGGGACCTGGGGAAGTCAGTGTGTGAGAGGCCTACAAAGAATGGGTCCCCTGAATCTGGCACTCAGAGCAGCAGAAGGTGGACACAGATGTGGGAGGTAGGCACAGAGGGAGAAACAAGGGCAAAGTCAGGTCCAAACTCAAGCCCCATCTTTAAGCTGCTCAGTGGAGAAGACCCTACTACCAAAATAGCATAGCCGGATGCAGTGCCTGCTGACGGGTGGCCTCAGAAAAGAAGAGAGGGCTAGCAAAGAATAATGGCCATGAGGAAGAGGATGCAGGAGTCTTCTACTCCCTTCGTGCTTTAGATCGTTGGTAATCATAGCAGGATGAAAAAAAATTCTGTCTGGGAGTCAGCATATAGTGTAAGAGTCCCCAAGTTTTGACTTCTTCACATCCGTGTTACAATCAGAACCTTTCTCCTAATCTGCTCTGGGAACCACAGGGGCAACAGAGTTCCATGAAAAGTCCCTACTAGATTATTTCTGCATTCTCTACTATCTATCTCTACTCACCCTCACCCACATCAGCCCAATAGGGAACCAGTCACACCCTAAACTTAGGAAGGACAAGTCATTCTGTGACCCGTCACTGGGCAGCAGCAGTCTAGAGAGGAGCTGGGCCCTTTCCAGCTCAGCAGAGCCCAAGGCAGGGGTGCAGCACTGATATTCTGGTCTTTTTCCCAGTTCTTGGGTGGGACCTTGGACTGGACTGGTCATGCAGATGACCCTTTCCCCCTCTGGGACATCTTGTTCCACATAAAATTCCTGCTCTTGATGCTATTATACTTTCCAAAAAGTTTGGTCTAGGAGGGAGTACTCAGTTATTGGGGGTAGAGCAAAAGGAGGTGGAGAAAAAGGAGAGTCCAGAATCAGGTGTGGGGTGGGGATCTTTCTGGTCAGTTGATCAGATGATGACCAGCCCAGATTCTTTTCCACCTCTCTACTCACCTTAGAGAACAGAGGAAACGTGTCTTATCAGCCAGAGGAGACAAATTCCTCTTATCATCCTCAGACTAAGGACAGGATCTCCAAGCTACCCTCCTGCTTACACATGACTACCACCACACTCACTCACCAGGGGATCCAGGAAGGAAAATGACTGAGGCCCTGATGTTTGAGCAAAGGACTTGGGGAGGGGATGAGGATGGCCACACACATGTAATCTCTAAAATAAGATGAACTGGTGGTATAACAAGGAGGGGGCCGTTAGGGGAGCATACAGGGACAGTATTTCTTAGTGATGAGAGGCAAGACATAGGGAGAAAAAGAAACCCCAAAGTCAACGAAAGGAGAAGGCTGGAAGGAAGGAAGGAGAATGGGAGTAGCTCTGGCAAGGAAGAACTTCAGGAGGCTTGTTGCCATCTGTCACCTCCAGCCAGAAGAGATCATTCCACAGATTATCTCCAATTTATTTTTGCATCTCCCATCCATAAAGATGAGACTTGCTCTTTTTAATCAATTTAACTTGTAGCACCTTAAGCCCACTTCCCTCCTCAGAGACCTAGACTACAGAAAGTAGCCTCAGATTGTAGTAAGAGATGGTCCAAAGCTGAAGATAACAAGATTCAATTCTTATGAATCATATTGGTTTTAAATGTTCTTTTAAAACTTTGGTGACTCCCCTTCAATTTTGGATCTAATTTGACCCCAAGATCCTTTATTGTCCTGCGTGTCTAATCAATCATTTCCTATTTTGAATCAGGAGCCATAACTTTATGAGAAGAGAAAGAAGACAGAGGCAAAAAAAGAGGTCCCCACTCTGGAAGGAATGAAATAGGAAAAGCTGACACACCAGTTAAAGAATCCCTAATTCAGTATATTTGGGAATAATTTTCATTCCATTATCCTTCACTTTATTCAACAGCTAGAAGTGAGCACCTACCAAATGCAGGACATCCTATTAGCTAGGGCCTAAGGATACAGAGATGAATATGACATAACTGCTATCCTTGGGGGAGCCCAGAGGATGCTGGGTTCCTCTGCTCATAGCCTTGACTCTCCTGCAATCTTTACTTACCCATGGGCGCCCATGGTCCAACCAGGAGGGTCCAGGCAAGAGCCAGGTAGAAGCCCATAATAAAAATGATAATAGGGACTCAGGTGTTAGAACACCTCAAAATGAAGACCCTAGAAAAAGAAAGGACAAAGAGAATGAGTCCCAGCTCCTCAGAAGAATCAGACCAAAGCTCCTGTAGGTTCCTATGTATCAAGGCCAGAGGCCAGAGCAAGACTTGAACAGGTAAAAAGAATGAGACTAATTTGTTGCCAAGATTCATTGATTCAACAAATCACATGCTGAGCACCCGCAATGTATCAGAAACTGACCAAGGCACTGGGGAATAACTGAAGAACAAAACAAAATCCTGCCTTCATTGACTTTAACTCCTGCTTAGTTGGAAAATCTTGCTTTGACCCTGCTCACTAGAGAGTGTGTTCCTTGGACAGAGCATTGCTTGGGGCAGGGAGACTGAGCTGAGGTCTCAGTGCTGCTGCCAGTCCACTGTGGGCTTTTGAGCAAGTCACTTATCTGACTAGAGTCTTGTTTCTTCTTCCAGTTATGGGAGTAAACATACATGAACTGTTTACTTCCCAGCATGGTTGCCAAAAACAGATGTAAGACTTAATTTCAAAGCAAGAAAAGTGACAGGTGTTATGCAAATGTAATAGAGAGTAGGCTGAATCTTGGCTCCTCTAGGAAGATTCAAGAAGGGTGCAGTGCCAGGGGCTTATGTTTTGGGGCTGGCTTCTTGCTGTCCCCCTGCAGGCCAACCCAACAGGGAAATAGAGATATCAGGGGACTCAAGCTGAGAGCACTGAGAGGCACAAGGAATGCCTCCTAAAGGCAACCTGGAGATTGGTGGGGAGGAGGTGGGGACTCAGGGAAAGTCCCTTCTACAAACAAACTTCAGGGCTCCTGGACAGGTCATCTAGTCAAAGGAAAGAACCCAGAAAGTGAACTCATCCTCACTCCCTGTCTCCTACAAAAAAAAAAAAAAAAAAAAAAAGCCTAGGCCCTGCCACAACCTAAAAGCTCACTATTCCATTCATTCCATCTTGCAGAGTCTTCCAGATGCTGGCCTTTGATAATGAATAAAGAGCTGGTCTCTGGATAGTTGGGACTATATGGCTAGATATGCTGAGGTGACCACAGTGATCCTTTCCTAATATAAACTGCCCTACTCCTTCCCCTCTACCATCCTGTCTTCAGGCTCCTGGGCCTGGATCTCTAGTGTATCACTCAATCTCAAAGGGCATGAAGTGGGTTTTCAGGCCAGCATGTGCGGGCAACCTGAAGAGGAGGGCAGGCATGCTTAAAAGCCATTCTTTGTGGGTGGATAGCCCTTAAAGATTTACATAGCAACGTGGGTACAGTAACTTCCCAGCAACTTTGAAATGAAGGCACAACCCCAGGACAGGGCAGTGGAGCCTCAGGCAGTGGTAGAATCAAAGAGAGAACACAGACCTGCCTGGCTCTTAACAGACATAGCTACTTGTCCTAAAGTGGTGACCCTAGTAGCCCTGGAGTGGAGGAAGATGAGCTAAGGTCATAGGGATTCCAGACAGTTCCCACAGAAGGGTCAAGGGGGAAAGCTCGTACCCTAAGAGCCCAAAGTTCCCTCCTTGGCATGATGTGCTGGTTGCAGAAGATCCTCAAGGCCCAAGCAAACTAGGTCACTCAACATTCCCAGGTCCGGAAGAACCCAGTTTCTCAAAACTTTGGTGGGGCAGAGGACAACCCATAACAGGGTCCATTTTAGCATTAGAATAAGATTGGAAGATACAGTGGGGGCAAGAATTCCTCTTTCCTCAAAAACATGGCCGAGATGGGGCTCCCTCCCTCGCTGCCTGTCCTTGGAATTCCTGGTCCCCCCACCCGCCCGCCCGATGTCCACAGGCCCGCAGGCTGGAGGAGTTCTCCTGGATCTGACCTTGGCCTTGTCGTTCCCGACCCCTGGACCGCAGATTGGCTCTGTTCTGGCTCCCAGCTGGGCCGGAGAAGCCCGCTCGCTACCGGCTGCCTCTCCAGCTCTGAGCCCAGGCGGGCGGGGCTGGGGGGTGAAGAGGAGGCAACGCGTCCCGGCGCTAAGGCGGGGCGGAGTGGGGCGGGATAGAAGCCCGCGTGCGGGGCTCCGCCAAAGTGCTCGGCAGGGACACCGGCGCTCAAGGTGAGGCAGTTTGGGTTCGCTGGGCTCAGGTGGGGGATGTTGGGTCGGTCCCCATGACCGTGGGGGCGGAAAAGGGCAAGCCCGAGGGTGCTGAGGAGAGGGTGGAAGACGGAGAGGGTGCAGGGTGGGCGGGCTCTGCCCGAATTCTCTCCACACCGTCGGGTCTGGGCTCTCAGACCAAGAGAATCAGCCAGTGCCCGCCCACGATCAGGCCAGGTGGTCAAAGGAGAGCACTCATCCAGCCTAAAACCCTGAGATAACTCCTCGCCCAGGGCGAGGGTGTGATCTCGGGGGTCTCCCTGCCCCGCGAGCTGCACCCCATCAGACCCGGAACTGCATCACTAGGTTTGCTCTGGAGCTGCCCGGGGTGCTGGGCACCAGGGACAGGAAAGTAGTAGAGAAGGAGGGGGTCGTAAGGAGGACTGCGGAGGGGGCAGACAGCACTGTCCTAGTGCGCGGGTCCCTCCCCTGCGAGGCCGGGTGGCAGGCAACAATGCAGAGAGCGTCGCGCGCGGTCAGAGAAGGTTGGGAATGATTTGAAGTGTGTGTGTTGGGAGGGGGAGGGAGGGAGGCACCCCAGACGTGGTTTGTCGGGCCACAACTTGGTCTTTAACTGAGTTAGGAGAGGACTGGGGGCTGGCAGGGAGCCGCGCCGGGAGAAAGGCGCTTTTGGAGACTGAACGAACGTCTGGATCAAGTTCCTTCCTACTCTTATCTCCGGGAGCGCTGCATGTGAGTTTCCACAGGAAGAGGTGAGCGGCCTGCGCTGCCACGCACGCACTATTTGGAAGGCAGAGAACAGTGGTCCCGGAGTGGATCGGGAAAGATGTGGCTGCTGGGGTCTGCGAGGTCCTAGTGGGTTTAGAGGAGGTCTTTAAGTGTTGCTCCCGCACCCGCCCCTAGGGGCGCACTTCTTCAGTCCACCCAAACCAAATTCAGATCAAGTTTGCGTTCTTAAAGGAGAAAGTTTATAAGAAATTAAAGCAAGGAAAAACTCACAGGACCACGAACGTCACAAAATTTACAGAGACTGAATCCATGTCCTCTCTAAACTGGAGCCTGGATAATTTGGGTTGCATGATTCCCCACCCCTGAGCTTCTTACCACATCTGCCTTTCCTGGGGAATCATCCCAATCCACTTCTACTTTTCAGACCTTGCTCTATTTCTCCACCTAATGCCTTCTTTGGTACAACAACAACAATAACAACAGAGAGGAGAGAGAGAGAGAGAGAGAGAGAGAAGAAAAGACAGAATAGGAGTTCCTGACTGGGTCTTCTTAGCCAGCCAAAGCTAGAATTTTTTAGTGGGGTCTACCCCAACCAGAGACATAAAACATCATATTTCAATAGCTATGGTTGGTCAATCAGATTTCTGGGCAACTGTAGTCTTGCATTCACTCCTCCTTTTTAGGAAATTAGTAGGTCTTAATCTATGGATTCCAATAGATAGCCAGGAGGAAGACTTCAGGAAGAAGTCCCATCAAGCTCCAAGTATGGCCATAGAGCCCTAACAAAGCACATGATCTTAAATAATGAAGACTGGAGCATATTAGACTGAATTTTCTTCATGATTGCAACTCTGCCTTGCACTCATCCCTCATACACACACCAAAACCCCACTTCATCCTGTGGTAGGTAAGGAAAAGGCAACTGTGTCTGAAATACAACTGAACATGAGCAAAGACTTTAGTACCTAACAGAGAGTCCAGGAAAGGGAAATAGTGCTTCACCTCTCCCCCAAAATACAGAAATTGGCCCATCCAATAAAAGACCATGCCAGTTTTATCACAGGAACCTCAAATGGAATAACATAGATCTCTCTGTTACTGAGCATGTCAGTGTCTCCTTCCCTCTGTTTATGTAAGGGTGTAGGTGTGTGTTTGACTGACTGCATCTTGTGTCTGCTTATTTATATCAACACACACTGTGGATATATAACAGTCATGGTGGTGAGCTAAGTGAGAAGTGGGCACAAGTTAATATTGACATGAAATTTTGCCAGAGTAGAATCAATTTTACTGTCAGATCCAACTTTTCAGGCCAGGGAGAAAGATGGTCCCAAGGGAATATCAACCTTTGTAGGAAAATCAGGGTTTCTGAGTGTGGAGACTTCTTATTTTATTTATTTATTTATTTATTTTAGTCTCACCTTTTCATGCAGGAAACTTGTTAACTTAATAAGCTCAAATTAGGGTTGGGGGTCATTAAATGTTAATTTTAAATTAAGCTATCTAAATTAAGGAAGATCTAAGTCAGGAAACCAAACCAGAAGAGATTAAGCAAGACAAATTTTGTTCATTAACTGTCTTTTTGCTTTAGTCATCTTTAATAGGTGTTTTGGAGAACTGGAAATAAGTTAACAATGTTCTTCTCTACTTAAGGTATAGAGAACCTTTTGTTAGGGTTTCTTTGAAGCATCATGTTAAGAGAGATGAGCTATTCTTGTAAAATATCTATAACCTCTTATTAAAATAAATGCAGGAATGAAATTACTATGTGGTCCTGACCAAAATGCATTCATATTTATTATTTGCTTATATTGCAAATATTTATTTTTGAACTTCCAGCATATAACATGAATTCCTTGCCATCAATAACTTTATCTTAATTTTCTATCTTGTAAACCAAGATATTCTGTATTTTATAGCCCTTCCTCATATAGCCTCTCGTAAAAAATATAATGGCTTCTATCTAGAAGTTATAAATAAAAAGTTCTTAGACCCAGAAATATCTGCTTTAAAATAAAAGTTCCTATCACGTATTTTACAAAATAATTTAATGTACAAATTCTTAATTATTCATCTTGAGCTACAATTGAAATCTATGTTTCAGATTCAATTAAACATGAACACTTATGCCTGGGTCTTTGCTAGTTTTGGAGATGACAACTATTGGAAGAGACTTTCCAAAAATTTTTTGAAATACTAAAAATTTAGAAAGTTAGTGAAATCCCTGCTTGCTCAGTCCTTAGCCCTGCATTGGGGATAGTTAATGTGGAGTGAGATTATAGCATAGTGTAATGACAGAGCATAGCTCCCTCTTGCGTGAGAAATCAGAAGTCCTCTGTGAGAAGGACTCACTCATATTCATTCATTTGCTCCAGAGCCTGAATAACATATGCTACATGCAGGGGATACTAAGATAGAAAGATTAAGAACCTGCCCTCAAGGAAATTAGTCTCTAATGGGGAGAAAGATGTTTAAACAATTAGGGTACAGGGCAATTATATGATAATGACGATGTACTCAAAATGCAAACAGAATGTTAGAATAGAGAGCATCTACATAAGCCTAGTAGCATCAGAGGAAACTTCACAGAGGAGATAAAACAAGCTGAGACTTGAAGTGTGAAAAGGTGTTTGCCAAGAGACTGAGAGAATTCCAGGCAGAGGAAATAGCGTATACAAAGGCAGAAAGACTTGAAAGAGCATGTCAGATTCAGGGAGAGGCAAGTAGTTCAGCTTGGCTGTGGATTAAGCTGAGCAAAAGACAGAAATAAAAGATGGTGGGTATGTATGTAGGGGTGGTGGTGACGAACAGATCACACATCACTTTATATGTGATGGTACGGAGATTAGATTTTACCCAGGGCAGAGAAGTGAAATGATCATATGTATTTATTAGAAAAATTATTCTAGGGGCTGGAGCTGTGGCTCAGTGGTTAAGATGCTTGCCTAGCATGCACAAGTATGGGGTTCCAACCCCAGCATCACATACACAACAAAGCGTCAGAGCAATGAAAGCCACATGAAAAACTAAATAAAATTGATTCTCTCTTTCTCACTTTCCCTCTTTCAAAAAGAAAAAAGAAAAGAAAAATTATTCTAGTACCTCTAGCAGAGGATGTGACTAAATTAGGGCTGAGGCAGTTTGGAAGGAAATACATGGATATTTTAAGAACTGTTTAGAAGGTAAGATGGTCCTGATTCTAGCTTATTTGATTAATGAGTGGTAAGGCTACCAAAGAAACAAAGAAAATAGAATAAACCCTCAGGTAGAGATGGTCAATTCCATTTGGGACATATTAAATTTGAGGCAGCAAGAAACATCTAAGTGAAAATATCCATGAAATAGTTGGCTCTTTTGTGGAGGAGAGATATTTGAGAACTATTAGCCATGGGAAGGGGTGAGATTACCCAAGGAAACTTGAATAGTGCTAAAAGAAGATGGCCAACACAGAATTCTGGGGAGCATAAACATTTAAGAGGGAGGAAGATGAACCAGGAGGGAAGCCAAGAAATGGATGGCCAAAAACAAAAGCCAAGGAGAGCATTATAGGTATCCAAGCAGTAAATGTATGAAGAGAGAGGGAGTGTTCTGCAGATTCCACAGAAAGTTCAAAAAGGATGAAAAGTGAGAATTTCCCTATGAATGTATCTTTTAATGACCTAATGGAATATGCAAGATGAGAAAAAAGATTGCAATAGGTTGAAGAGATAAGGCAGTGGAATACCAATATATGCCATTCTTTCAAAAAGTCTGTGGTGGTAACAACTATTCCCTCCAATATATAAGATTATGTCAAACAAGTTAAAAAAAAGTCTGAGGTGAGAGCAATAATATGGTAGTTGGAGGAAACTGAGAACACCAAGAGAGAAGGTTTCTTTTCTTTGTTTTCTTAAAATGGAAGAAATTTGAGCATATCCTTGGGAGAAGAAGCCAACAGAGAAAGAAAAATTGAAAAGTTATGAAGGGGAGAGGGAATAATTGATGATCAAGCTGCTGGGGAAAGAGGGCATGAGGGGGAAGAGCCCAAGAGGATAGAAAAGAGTAGTACCTATTTCTGTGGAGTGGGAGAGTTGAAAACTTAAGAAAAAAGCAAAAACTTCATGTTAAGTCTGAGACTCAGAGGTTGTGTGACTTGCCCAAAAGACAGGATTAAAAGTTGAAGCTATATCTCTCTTTGCCTGATAACACACTATCCCTGGAGTGTGCACAAGGAGGTGACCAGCTTAGGAAAGGGGTAGGTTGGAAGTTGGAGTATATTTATTGTAGGGGAATCCCAGCATTAGAAGTAGCAGGAACCTGGAGCTCATCATATCAAGCTACAAATGAGGAACCCTCAGACCAGAAAGATCATGTTGTGCCAAGTGTTACACTATTAGTCAGTGAAGAACTAGAACTAGATCCTGAATGATTCCAGTCCAGAATTCTTTCCAAGGAAAATTGGAGAAAGGTAAAGGGAGTAATAAAATATCCCCTTCTTCCCAGCCCAGAGGCTTATTTGTTCTTAACACTAATCTTAACACTTTATATAAACAATCTCATCCCCACAATGACCCTATGAAGTAGATGTTATTATCTCCAATTTTTTTTCCAGCAAAACCAAGTCTCTGTAGAGGTCAATTAAGTTTCAAGAGGCAGAGGCAGAATTCAAACTGTCTTGAAGTGCTTGACTCCAAAACTCATATCACTAAAAAAGACACTGCATGATCAGACTAAATTACAGAGCCTCCTGAGACCCCAGTACAGATCACACTTAGCAAAGTGAACAGAACTTAAATTTATAATTCTAAGAAGTTTCACACACACACACCTCTGAAACTGAGATGTGTCTTACCAATAGTTGTTATCATGGTTTAATTTGCAGTGGTTTTTTTCTTCTTCATGGTACGTAAATGTCTTGCAACCTCTTCTGTCTCAGAGCTAACTAAACACAGTAAGTTCAGGTGCCATTTCCCCAATATCCTGTCTATAAAGAGACAAACTAGAGTTAAACAAGTTCTGAGACCAGGAAGGGAGGAGAAGTCCAAAGCCAGAGCATGAACTAAAATGGCCTAAGAATCTGAATTGAAGAAAATGTTCAATGTTGGTGATGTATGGAATAGAAGGACATTTGGCACCAGTACTGTGCCCTAGAGGACAGGTGCCCTTTTGATTCTTATTCAAGTAAACTCAAGCTTAGTTGTTCTGGAATCACCAGAACAGGAGCCAGGGTGCTTGAAAAAGCTGGACAGAATGATGTGGACATGTGAGGCCTGAGAATTAGTCCTTTGGTATATATGTAACGGAGCTGTTGGGCCTTTGTTCTTTCAGTATCAGCAGCCAATCCTTTATTTATTTATTTATTTATTTTGGTAATCTGTGCCATTTTTTACCCTTATGCCTTCACTTGATAGTATTTGTAACTTTTTATGCTCTGTGATCTTTCTGCTTGTGCTAGAGGCCTGAGGGAGATAAAGGAGAATTATATTTAATTTTTTTTTAAAGAGAAAGACAGTGAGAATGACAGAGAAAGAGAGAAACAACTTTATTTAGTTTTTCACATGGCCTTCGTTGCTCCAACACATGGTTATGTAAGTGGTGCTGGTGTTTGAACCCGGGTCCTCGTGCTTGCCAGGCAAGTGCCAAAACCACTGAGCCACGGCTCCAGCCCCATGTTTAATTTTTTTTACAGGTCACAAAAAGTTTTATTTAAATTTGCCATGGAATTATATAAAGAAATGAGTCAGTAAGAGACAAGATTGACCATTTGCCCAAAGAGTTTGTTTTATTTTTAGTATTGATATTCTGCAAAAAAAAAAAAAAATTTAGAACATCACAGCAGATGCAATTGAGACTTTTCCTAATTTTTTTTGATTCTGTAATTTTAAAATGGCTTAAATTAAAATCATATTAGATTAAACATTTTGTACCAGCTTCAAATTTTATACATACAAAGTAATCTATAGCTAGAGGCTTGAAAAAGATCAACTTTTCCCAGAGTTCCTACTGAACTCTAATGTTGCTAGATGGCAAATGTTACTTAACAAAATATAATTTGAGTATAGGGTCATCTCTTGAGGAAATCTGGGCCTAAATTCTAAAAAAATCACATTGTGGGGGTCTCTCCTTTATAGGAACTCAGGGCAGGTTCACAAGAGGGAAAATTATGTAAAATGCAAAATGTGGGAGCCAAAAGGGTGATACGTAGGTGGGGACTAAGAGGGAAGTCGGGTAGTTCCACGCTCTCTCTGCAACCTATGCACACACCATTATCCTGCATAACTGCACTTTCAGACATTGCGTAGTTTCTGCAACACAAGACATCAGTGTCTTATCCATCCCACAGCTTGCTGTCCAGGTTACTCCTCCTCCTCCTCCTCCTCCTCCTCCTCCTCCTCCTTTGTTGTTGTTGTTCGACACAGTCTTACATATTAGAGGGAATCGTTGTTACATATTCATGCATATATAGATATTGACAAAGTAAGTTAAGTCTGATCCTAGTCTAGGATCTCCCCACTTTGACCACTCCCCATTCTCTTGTACCCTCTGCTTTACCCCCATGTTATGGATAGAAGTTAGCATATACATGTGTATTAATTTTCAAATTTTCTGAGCTTCTCTGCCTGCCTGTGTATAATTGGGCTTCTCATGGGAGACCAGAGTTGCCAGTTGCGTTGATAACCTTCCTTGTCTGTTCCTCCCCTTCCTGCCTCCCTCCGTTCTCACCCCAGCTTCATAGTTATGGTTCCCCCTGCTTATGTGAAATTTCATATGTGGAAGCTAGAGTAAAATCTAAGACAGGTTGAAAGTTGAGAATTATGTTTCTTAAGACATATCCTGAAAGAAACAGAGAAACCTCAAGTGTAGTGATGGCATTGATTTAGGGTACCAAAGGGTTAGGAAGAGAGCATGGGACCACAGAGTCTGATTGCCACTGCCCTAATTCTGTCACAGCCAAAAGATGGGGAGATGGATGACTGAGGGGCAGTGGAATGGCGGTAATGGTGAGTCTGCTAAGGCTCTAGAAGATAAGTTCGAGAGAAGAGGGACCCCATCTGGTTTATTTCTTGCTGCATCTCCAGCATCGAGAACAGTGCTGGTGCATAAAGAGCACACAGGGGCTGGAGCAGTGGTTCGGTGGTTACAGCACTTGCCCAGCATGCGCAAGTACATGGGTTCAAACCGCAACACCATGTACACAGCTAAGTGTCAGAGTAATGAAACCCCTGTGAAGGACTCAATAAAAATTGATTCTCTCTCTCTCTCTCTCTCTCTCTCTCTCTCACTGTCCTTTTCTCTTTAAAAATAAAAATAAAAAGAGCACTCAGTAAAAGTCTTCTATTGTTATACAGCATTGGCTCTCCCCTAACCCCCACCACAATGGCTGCTTTTGGACATGCATTCCCCTTCTATGCTGGCCCCAAACCAACCTTCCCAATGGACACCACCTTGGCCGTCATCATCACTATCTTTCTCACTGCATTGGTCACCTTTATCATCATCCTTCCCGGGATTCGAGGAAAGACGGTAAGAAGTAAGCCCAGCCCTTGAGACCCTAGCCCCAGAGAGGCCTCATCCTCAGAGTGAGGGATCCAGACTCAATCTATACCCAGACTCAGGAAAGAGACTCCAGTGCTGAGAAACATCATTACCACCCCTAGGCAGGGAGCTCCCCATTTATTGGTTCAACAGGTAATTACTGAGTTCCTATTATGTACCAGACACTGACCTCAATTAACCAAATGGCCTCAGTCATAGAATCCCTGCCCTCCCCAAGTGTGCAAAGAGGAAGGGTGGACTTGGAAGGAGGGTACTGCTTACTAAACCCACCCATCCTATGACTCAGAGGCTGTTCTGGCTGCTGCGGGTGGTGACCAGCTTATTCATCGGGGCTGTGATCCTGGGTGAGTGCCAAGCACCGCTGACTTGGGCAGCTGCCTCTATCCTGTGAAGTTCCCTGAGCAGCCTGCCTCTCCTCTCCTAGTTTCTCCACAGAGGTCGTCAGACCCTGCCCAAATCCCCATTATCACCATGACCTCATCCTCTTACTCTTACCCTTGCCTGATGAGGTGTAAGCCCAGGAAACCCTGCTGGATGCATCTCCTCAACCTTCCTAACATTTTTATTTCAGTTATAATGAATGTGGGCAGAAGGCCTAAGGGGGCAAGAAAGGGCTGCTTGCTTGACTTTCATGATTAGGCAATAGGAGAGCTAGAAGTTCCCTATGTTGAAGTTATCTGTGTCCACCTGTTATGTTTTAGGTTAATGCATCTTCTCCCAGCTACCTGAGTAACTGTCTTTAAATGGGGGTGGAGGTAAGCAGAATGTGAGCGAGGGAAGTCTTGGATTCTCACCGATTTATTCATCCCACATCAATGGCTTGCAGGCTAACTATGAGCCAGACCCCAGGCTAATTAATGGGTATACAATTGTGACCTATAGAGACATGAACCCCTTGTAGCTGTCCCTCTGACTAACCTAGTAATGCCCAGACCTCCCTGAGTTTCCATATATCCAACTCTCCAACCCCAGCCGTGAATTTCAGCTCTGAATGGTCTGTGGGCCAGGTCAGCACCAACACAACATACAAAGCCTTCAGTCCTGAGTGGATCAGCGCCGACATTGGGCTGCAGCTTGGACTAGGAGGAGTCAACATCACACTCACAGGTGAGGGAGAGCTTGGAGGGGGAAGGCTCCACTCTGTGCCTTTGGTATGGATCTATTTGTTATGATCCAAAGAACTATAGCACTGCCTGGCACTGGGACTAGGAGAGTATGTGGGTGCTGGGTGCGGTGGATTCAGAGCTGTCTTCTCTCCGTTATGATCAGCTCATGCTTTCATGCTCTGGGTGAGCCACTACCCAGACAAGTTCCCCACTTGAGTTCTTGGGTCCCTGCTGAGCACAGCTGCCCCATTCCATAGGAACCCCAGTGCAGCAGCTGAATGAGACCATCAATTACAATGAGGAGTTTACCTGGCGCCTGGGCGAGAACTACGCTGAAGAGTATGCAAAGGCACTGGAGAAGGGGCTGCCAGATCCTGTGCTCTACCTTGCTGAGAAGTTCACCCCTCACAGCCCATGTGGCCTATACCACCAGTACCGCCTAGCAGGACACTATGCTTCAGCCATGCTGTGGTGAGCATGGGAAGGAGATAGTACAGCTTCCCTACTGGTCTAGACTCAGAAACAAGTCTTCTACCCATCTCTTCTCCACTCATGTGGATGGATATCCAAAGTGGGATGTGGTGCTTGGTTGGGAAACCTATGGGCTTCACATATTGGGGCATCCTTGTGTCCCTGGGCCTCCACCTTGTCCCCTCCAGCCTCACCACCAGGTGCAGGTGCCTGGATCAGTCCTCACTGGGTCCTGGCTCTCCAGGGTGGCATTCCTCTGCTGGCTGCTGGCTAACGTGATGCTGTCCATGCCTGTGCTGGTCTATGGTGGCCACATGCTGCTGGCCACAGGTATATTCCAGCTATTGGCTCTGCTCTTCTTCTCTACTGCCACATCATTCACCCCACCCTGTCCTCTGCACCTGGGCACTGCTGTACTGAGTACTCACCACGGGCCTGCCTTCTGGATCACACTGACCACAGGTGAGAAATCCCGCCTCCCCTGCCTAAAAACAGGCAACATAGGGCACAGGAGGGAGGGCCAGGTATGATACATTGATGAGTTTGAGGGTTTGCTTCTAGGAACCAAGATGCTTTTGCCCTCTTTAATTCTCAACCTTTTTATGCCCTCATCTTCTAGGTTTCTCTCCCCAAAGCCACTTCCACTCCTTCCTCATATATGCTCCCACCCCTTTGTCTTCTGTGTGTCATTTCCCTCATCTCCTTTCTCTTTACCCTGCTCTTTCCCAAATCTTCCAGTTCCATGTCCTCTCTCACTTCCCCCCAACACTGTTCCATGTCCTCACTTCTTAGAACCCTTGTTTGTCTCTGCTTCACACAACCCCAAATTGTCCTGCCCTGCAGTTTTATTCTCTTCCTATCCCACTGCATCTGTCCCCTTATGCCCTCCCCATGCCTCCTTCTCTGTGCCCTTTCATCAGCATTTCTCTTGTCCCTGTTTTCAGAGGTCCTCTCCTCTCTACCTCTCTCTCCTCAAGGCAACAGACCCGAAGCCAGTCACCTCTCTGAGCCCATGTTGCCCTGGAGGAGGGCACGAGACCTTCTTTAGCGTTGTTCTGATGTTCCTAGGAGAAGAAGTTCTTGGGAGGGTGTTACTAGCACTAAGACAAGGTCCCTGTTGCCCTCACCCTCAGGACTGCTATGTCTGCTGCTGGGTCTGGTCATGGCAGTGGCCCACAGGATACAGCCCCACAGGCTGAAGATTTTCTTCAACCAGAGTACAGAGGAGGACCTCACGCTGGAATGGAGTCCTGAGGAAGGAGGGCTCCTGAGCCCTCGATACAGGTCTATAGCAGAGAGTCCTGGGCCCCAGGACATTCCCCTGTCAGAGGCTTCTCCTGAGGCATGCTGTAAGGAGGAGCACCCTGGAGAGCCCAACTGTGCCCTATAATGCTTCTCTCCCTTGGTGTCCACCTGGATTTCCAACCTGGCTCCAGACTTCATTGGTGCCCCACAAAATTACCAGAACTACTCCCAAGGTGGGTATGTCAGAGGCCCAGCTTCCACCTGCAGGTGGTATAGAAAAATGAGGCTCTACTTATCAACGTTAAAAAAAAAGAATGAAACAAACAAACAAAAAACCCCTAAGGTGCTGAAGAGATGTGCCCATAAACACTATTGCCATGGCAATACCAGTCAAGAGCAGTCCCTATTTCTGCACAGCCTTTCTCTTCAAATTGCCATTAATTTCAGCCCAAACTCACAAGGAATATGTGGGGGGAAGGGAAGTTACAGCATCATTATCCTATGGACTCACTCTCAGCACCTCTTTTTTCTTTCTTTTTTTATGGGGTCAATTTTGTTTTTCTTTTACTTTCCTGACTTGCGAGGCCTCTTGATCTGCATTGGAAGGAAGAGACCAAACATTTTATCCAAGCTCTAACATTAATCAGCTGTGCCACTGTGCCACATTCTTTTTGAGCGTCGGTTCCCAAATATGCTAGGTTAAATTGTAGGGCTTGCCAAGACCTTTTTAAAAAGTCCCAGGATTTATATTTTTATACCTTGCTGACTTTTACTTTGGCCCTCAGATGCCGCAGACACTGAGACCCACCACCACCACTCACCTTGGGAGGCTCAGCGGGACGCTGGGGCGGGTCAGTTCCCATTCGACCTCACTAGAGGGCGCTCCTATCCCCCAAAACTGTCTTGGATTACTCTGGTTTCTCCAGCTGGAGAGAAACCGGTTTCGCGGCACGGGCAGTGCGCAGTACTAGGCAGTCTCCAGCCCAGAGAAGCCTCCCGATGGCTTGTCCCCCAAGAGCACAGAGAAACCATGCAAATTAATGGAGAAAGAGGTTTAAAAAAGAAAGAAATAAGAAGTTTATTTACAGCTCATTTCTAAGATTTCTTTCCTGGTGCATGCGACGTCCGAGGCCGCCCACCTTTCGCTCCAAGCCGCAGCTCACTGCCGCGAGGGAGCTCTTCCTGCCCACACCCAGTGGGCACTGCCTCCCTGCCTGCAAAGTGCCAAGGCGGGTTAGGAGTCTGGAGTTGAGTTCCTTTCATAGTTTAGTAGAGATGTTTAAGTCGGGGGCCATGAAGTGCTTATGGAGTGGATTGTTGAGGACAAGAGACGAGCCCCCTTTCTCCTGGCTACTGCAGCCCTTGACGCTTTGGTCCAGAACGATGCGAAGAGCTCTGGGCCTAGTGTAGTGGA
Organism: Aplodontia rufa; assembly: GCA_004027875.1. Taxonomy (NCBI): domain Eukaryota; kingdom Metazoa; phylum Chordata; class Mammalia; order Rodentia; family Aplodontiidae; genus Aplodontia; species Aplodontia rufa. Next base: position 18,449 of record PVKS010030457.1, read on the forward strand.
GAATCACCACCGCTCCTCCGAGGAGGAGGCACAGGATGCCTGCAAGGTGCGGTGGGGGTAGGGTGAATGGTCAGGGCCGCAGACCAGAACCGGTCTGCCCTGGTCCATCTTGGGGGACCCACCCCTCGAGTTTCAAACACACACCGACACTCATACCCGCAGGAAGACCTCTAATCTAGATTACACAGTACATGGGTTCTGAACCCTTCAGAATTCCCTCTTCTCATCTGTAAAATGGGCATAACAGTGCCAGTCTCTGCGAACTATTGACAGGGGTAAATTAGATAATACATGTGAACCTATTTTGTAAACTGGACAGCACACACCCAGCATAAATCCCCTCCCAACTCCCAGTTGCCCCGCGCATCCCGTTGGTCCTCACCGGTTGCCAGCGTGACCCAAAAGGCGGCGCCGTAGTGAGGTGTGAGCGTAGAGGAGCCGAGGCGAAACCCGCAGAGCGGCACGCCGGAGATGGAGGCAAAGGCGAAGATAGCGAAGAGCGTGAAGGAGCCAGTGATCAGGAGCGCCAGGCCTCCGTAGAGTGGGGCGGGCATGGAAAGCAGCACGTTGGAGAGGACCCAGAAGCAGAACGCTGCCCTGTGGGGACCAGGGTGGCCAGGCAGTGAGCAGGATTTTCCCTCCAGGATTCCCTTGTATTCCCGCGCCAGACTGAAAGCCCGGTCCCGGGACCGCAGAGTCGCAGGGGAATTCCCGGGGGACGGCGCGCTCCAGAACTCTGGCCCTTGGCGGAGTCTCTCCGGATTCCCGCTCTCTCTGCGGACCCCAAAACTTTGTGATCCGCGAGGCTGTAATTCCAGCCCCGAGCGCGCCTCGGAGGCCTGCATCCTCCCGCTCGAACGCACACCACCCCACTCAGGGTCTTCGCTTCCGTGCTCACCAGAGTGTAGCCGCCGCGTAGTGTCCTGCCAGGTGGTATCGGTGGTACAGCCCGCAAGGGCTGCTTGGTGTAAACTTCTCCGCTAGGTATAGCACTGGGTCTGGCAGCCCCTTCTCCAGCGCGTGCACGTACTCCTTGGTGTAGTCTTCATCCAGACGCCAGGTGAACTGCTCATTGTAGTCAATGGTCTCATTCAACTGCTGCACTGGGGTCCCTGTGGGGAGCGGCAGAGTCATGGGACTGTGCTTGCACAGTTTCCAGAAACCCGGAAACTTAGCACATTCAGACAGGGAAGTAGGAGGGAGCGGGGTACCTGGCGGGGGTGGGGGTGAGGGGTAGAAATGGGTTTAGTGGCGGTTGAGGAAAATTCAAAGCCACAAAGGCCAATTGTTTTCCAAGCCTGAGGGATGTGAGAGGTCCTATCAGCTACCCCTGGCACACGCCCCCAACCACAGTATCTTCCAGTTCCGGCAGTTCACTTTGCCCCAACCTCTTCACCTGTGAGTGTAATATTAATGCCGACGAGGCCCACGTGCAGACCGACAAGGGCTTCAACACGGTCCGCACTGAAGGCTTTGTAGGATGTGTTGGTCCACACTCTACCCACGAACCATTCTCCGCTGAAGTGTACAGCTGTGGGGAGACATAATGGGAGAGAGAAAAGATGGAAATAAGGTGGTAATGGAAGGTGGGACACTGCAGAGTGGGGATCTAGGAACCCAATAGAGTTGCCTGATAAGGGCAAAAGAGTGGGCATTGGAAAGAATAGTAAAGTGGGAAGAAGGAGCAAGAAAACAACCCATTCCCCATTTTCCCAGGTGTCCTCTGCCCACCTCCTTCCTTATGCCAATTTCACCCATCATGGGCTGAACCACACACTCACCCACAATTTCTGCACCTATGAACAGACTGAGCAGAACTCTCACCAACCAGAACCAGCGCTGCAGGAACAGACACTAAGGTCAAGCCTGGGCACTGCCTAACCAATCCCCAAGACCTCCCTAGACCTCATTCCACCTCAGTCTTACATTCCTGACCTTTTGAGGCTGATATCAGGCATGCCTTTCTTGCAAGTCCCTCTGGGCCACTGACACTTCTGATAATTTTTGGTCAAGTGCTTCCATCACCCCAGCCTCCATTTCCTGGTCCAATCTGCCTGGCACTCTTCAGCCACCTTCATTCCCCTAGCTGTCTGGTGCCTGGTCCCCACCCACCTCCTAGTCCAGCCACTGCTTTGTGAGGCTCAGTGAGTCCAGAAGTGCTAGGCAGGCAGGGGTCACCTGTCCCAGAAGAGGACACCCCCGGGCCTGATGGCCAAGTAGAGGAGGTGGAAATGCAGATATTCCTAGGTGTACCAGTTCCCTGGGAAACCAACAAGACAAAGAAAGTCCTCCCAGACTTGAAAAATGGACAACCTGGGTTTTTTGGGGAAAGAGAGTCTAAGAAAATGCCCCAATCTGTTACAAATTGGAATCCTCTGCAGGCTCCTCTGAGTCCTTAGGATGGGGCACCGTGCACATACATCTTAACCCCACACAAAGGGGAAACAACAACTGTCTGAGCTGCTGGTGTCTGCCCTTTTGGCCCAAAGGTCATCTCCCAGAGGACAGGATAGGAGTGCAGTTGCAGTCAGGGAAAAGGTAGGAGGCCCTGGCAGCATGTGAAGCCTAGAAGCAAAGCAGGGTTACTAGACTGGGTGCCCACTCCCTGCAGCAGCCTTCCAAATGATCATGCTGGAGTCCTTTCCCAGGATATCTTGGACAGAGAGCCAGCTCTCCCTCCCTTTAGAAAGGGGTGCTTGCTGTACCAACTTCTGAATTTGTTCCACCTGACCCTCAGCTTGACTATACATAAGACCGTTTCACAATCCCACTTGATGCCCATGACAGACGCCTACTTCACCCCCTAACCGGAGCTTCCAGCATCCACTTACCGAATTGCCACGGATCCCAGGCAAGATGAGCAGGAAGCTGGCGGCCAAGGCCAAGAACACCACAATGACTATGAGCAGCGGGACACTGAAGCCCGCGGCGTGCTGGGGCTGGGGATAAAAAGGCATTACCCCGTCCCAAAAAGTCATCTTGGAAGGGGATTGAGGGCTTCACGAGGCAGGCGGGCAGGTGGGCAGGTGAATCGGGACCACAGGCGGGGTGGGGGGTGACGAGAAGGAAGGTTAAGTCTGAGCTCTGAGCAGCCGCCTAAGGAAGCAGAGGCAGGCGTCCTGAACCGCTCAGGTGTTACCTAGCGAGCGGAATTATTTCCCACTAGCTATGGAAAGTTATTTTCCTGCCTCTGCGGGTTCGCGCTGTTTGGAAGTCCTGCAGGACCTAGGCCCCTTTTATAGGCGCGTGGGCAGGATGCAGGGTATGCATTCCAGCCAGGTAGTGGAGTCCGAGCGGGAAGAGGTCACGCAAATGAGGGGCGGAGGTCGTTATGCAAATATGGGTGCCCCGCCTCTACAACTGGAAGGCCAGCCCCAGAACAGGTATTCACACCTGTCGCGGGTCTGGTCAGAGCTGACACTCGCGCAGCCGCAAGACTAAGGACTCAGAAGGACAGAGAGCTTAGCCGGGAAGACTGAGGATCCGGAGAGTTGGGGGAATGCAGTGAAGAAAGGAAGTAGAGAAGAGAAAGAGTCCAAGAGGAAAGAAGAAATCTAAACCCGACAGGAATCCTGAACTAGAGGTTGGACCTGACCCAAGCCCTTGTTCTTCGTTGCGAACGGAGTGGGTGCTCTGTCCTTCTCCCGCTCCCAGCTCTTTAGACTTTTTCCCTTCCCTACCATCTCCTGGAGAAGCAGGAGCCGGGAGATTGGAGGTGAGGGATTCTAGTCTTTGAGTCAGGACCCTCAGAGACTGGATTGTCCTGCCAGGAACTAACTGCTGGGAGAGAATTTATGGCGGGTTGGTTTCTGTGGTAGAGGTTACCTCTTCCACGGGGTGAAAGATGACTTCATAGTTGCCAGTTGTCCTGTAAAGAATGCCGTGCAGATGCGTGTCTATCTTGATGCTTCTTGCAATTTTGTTCCGGAACGGGAAACTGCTGGAGCTCCTGCAGTGCTGGTTGTAGGAGCGAGTGTCCCTCACATACCACCTCTTATTCCAAGGCTGCAAGATCATCATGTTCCGAACAAGACCAGAGGCACTGGTGCTCCTGGGAGCTCTGCTGTCGGGACCCCTGGATCCAGCCGGTAAGTATCAGGTGTCTCTAGCTGCGAGGTGTTACCCAGTATACCCTGAGGATGTGAGAAGTAAGACCTGCAGGCAAAGCGGCTTCCCCATAGCTGGAAGATGGGGTTAGGTGTCTGTACAGGTTAGATGGATGGGATTCCCAGAGAAGCCTGGACATCGCAGGTATTTTCACTTGAATCTCGTTGGGGTCACTGGCGAGCTGGGGAAGGGGGCTAAATCTGTGGGGTCCTGGAGAGGTCTCTGGAAAGCAACTGCTGAGAACGGTCTTTGTGCACGCAGGCGGCCAGGAGGCACAGTCCCTGCCCTGGGAAGTGCAGCGCTATGATGGTTGGTTCAACAATCTGAGGCACCACGAGCGTGGTGCTGCAGGTATGTCTGGGGCCCAGGGACGCCGAGGGCAGGGACGCAGAAGCCCCTGCTTGAAGAAGCAGAGGAATGTGGGAAGCGGGACACGCACCACTTTTATGCACCGCTGGAGTCAGGAGTCCCTAGGAAGATAGGATCCTGTCAGTAAAGGTGGAGATTTGTGGGAGGCGAAAGACAATTTTATTATTGTTTTCTTTCTACTTTCTTTGTTAGAGTTGAGGGGGGTCTGAGTGTTCTGACCGAGCACGGTTCCCTGCGTTTTGCAGGCTCGCGGCTGCAGCGCCTCGTACCAGCCAATTATGCTGACGGCGTTTATCAGGCTCTGGAGGAACCGCTGCTTCCCAACCCGCGCAGGCTGAGCGACGCCGTCGCACAAGGCAGAGCCGGGCTGGCCTCGCTCCGCAACCGCACTGTGCTGGGGGTCTTCTTTGGTGAGTGGAAAACAGCAATAACAAACGTCTAAGCTTGACCAGGAGCTGTGCTCGGCCCGGGGAGGGGGTCCCTGGGTCTCCAATGCAAGTAGTCAGTAGACTGGAGAGTCCTACTTTCTCCCCCATCCCACCCTACCCGCAGCATTTCTGCCTTCATCTTGGAAGCATTTGGGGTGTCCATGTAGGGATACTTGCTTCCCTCATCTTTCTCTTCGTCCCGCTCTAAACCGGGTAAACTCATTGTAACCCTATTACAGATCTGAGAGCTGAGTCCCCAGTTCCCCCTTTCTTCCCCAGGTAATGGTAACCACTTTTCCACTCAGAGGAAGGGGACCGACCTGGGGGAGCATTTACATTAATTATTAATTTGATTCGCAGCAACAAAATTCGGAGAGGATACTGTGTTTTCAGTTCGAATGTTAGAAAATTAAGGATTCATAGGGCTAAAGCCCCAGAATCGTAGTGGAGCTCTCTTCCCAACTTTTGACTTCTTTCTGCCTTTTAGTTCCTGAGAACCCTCCCAAGTCTCCTTGGTGGTGCTTGGGGCAGGATAGGTCAGTTTACCCACTCTTTTGGCCCCCAGGCTACCACGTGCTGTCGGACCTGGTGAGTGTGGAAACTCCCGGCTGTCCTGCCGAATTCCTCAACATCCACATCCCGCCTGGAGACCCCGTGTTCGACCCCGACCAGCGCGGGGACGTGGTGCTGCCCTACCAGAGGAGCCGCTGGGACCCAGGGACTGGACAGAGCCCCAGCAGCCCCCGGGACCTGGTGAGTCCAGGCGGCCCGGTTGAGGAATGGACCGGGCAGGTGGAACCCTGGGGACCGCCTGGCGGGGGGAGCCAGGGTGAGGCTCCCACTCCCCACCCGCAGGCCTTTCCTGGCCCTCCCTACTCCCTGACAGCCCCTCCCCACCTCGCCCACTCCGTGTCCTCGCAGACCAACCAGGTGACCGGCTGGCTGGACGGCAGCGCCATCTATGGCTCCTCTCACTCCTGGAGCGACGCGCTGCGGAGCTTCTCCGGAGGACAGCTGGCGT